>JBBPBX010043717.1:0-16541 GCA_038048925.1 Garcialebias charrua
GTCAGCCAGCACCTCACAGAGCTGGTCCGCACATTCCTTCAGAACTTTCCCTGGGATGTTGTCTGGTCCGGTTGCTTTATGAGGATTAATCTTTCTGAGACTGCCTCTCACTTCTGCTGCGGTCACTCTGAGATGCTCTTCATCTGGTGATGAGGTGAGTCTGGTGCTAGCTGGTCTGTTTGGATCATCAAAACGTGCATAAAACTTATTGAGGGCATCAGGCAGAGATGGGTCCCTGGGGCATTGTTTGTTTTTGCCTTTGTAATCTGTTATGCATTTAATACCCTTCCACATGCTCCGTGGGTCTTGTGAGGTGAACTGTCCCTCGATCCTCTGTGCATACGTGGCCTTGGCCTTCATGAAGTGGGAAGACATACATCACAATGACAGAGGCACGCCTGCGACGGCGCTAACGGTTGTGACACACCTGAATTACGCAGAAAGAGGTAAACGTACAGAGATACGTTGGCCGAAACCCAAGATGTTCCTGCGTACTGTCTACTCTGAGCTGCGTAAACAGCCTAAACTAAAAAATGGCATCCTAACTCGTGCCCATGGACGGACGTCCACACCCGTGCGCGTGGTCCCCCATGACCACAGGGGGGTGATGTTAGGCCATGCCCATGTCAAGGACAAAGATTTCAATAACCCCACAAACGACAAAGATCTCGCAAACTCAAAGACTTCATGGGAAAACAAGGTCGTCCAAGCACAGGATAGTAAATAAACTAAACAGTTTAAACTATACTAGTTGCGAAAAGAAACCGTTCCAACTAGAACTTAGAAACGCTAAGCATAAAACCCACAACAAAAACTAACCTTAACAACCGTTTAAATCTGCAGGATTTAATTGACATCGGTTATAAAGCTAAGAACTGTTTTTCTTGTGTGTGACACGTTGGAATCTGACGACCAGAGTGAGTTTGTTGTAGTGAAACGTTGTTTTTAGTTGCTTGATTGCTACTTTTGTTGTTATTGAAGTTGTTATTGTTTTCTGAACACTCCCAGCCAAAAGAGGTTTTGATTGTTGATAAGTTGAAGACTTAAATGGATTTAACTATGCCAACATGCTGTTCATTTTGTTAAAGATCTCAATCTTTGATGAGTCATAGTAGATTAATACTACTTAAGGTACTATAATCTACACTGATCTCCCAATCATTTAGGTAGAACCGATTCGATCGTTTCTATTCTAGATCTATTCATTTTGATGAGTCTCGCCATAGACTTCAAAATTTTTAGGGATTACCAAATCTTGCGTCGTTCGTCTAAAAGACAACAGACATTTAGACCAAACTAGATTTCATTTTTTTTAGTTTAAACAAAACTAAATAATGAATGGAGGAATAGTTTGAAAGAAGAGGCCTTCGTTACAGAAGCCCTCCACATTTCTATAGGTATAGATCCCTATATCTGATTTTTACAGCATTGATCCACCCCTTAATTGGTAATTGTAGCTGATCTAATCCATGATAGCTTACATACCAGGTGCATATAGGTAAGGCTTAATGTAGAATCCCAATCATAAGCCCACCTAAAACCACATAATTGCATGACACATTGAACCAGGGTGGCACCGACTGGAAGCCATCCAGCCTGCAACCTTCGATGTGGGGACCTGCTAATCCAACGTTGGTCTTCAACCTTCATCCAAGGGCCGCCTCCTCTGGGTCAATCGAGGGATCCCCTCTACATGCTGATTAAAAACCATTCGTGCTGATGAAATCAATAACCCCATCGTTGTGGATTTACCGTTGTGGATTATAAGACTTTGTTTTCCAAGGGATCACAGACTCAGTTCTCCATGGGTTAACAGACTATGTTTTCCAAAGGATTAAAAGCTTGCCGCAATGGGATTACCTACGAACAGTATGGAATTTCCAAAAACATTATGGGAGTATAATTTTGAACTTTTTTTGATTTTTTTTTTCCACTTGCTGGATTACATAGAGGTCAGAGACATTCGGTGGTATCCTTTCGTGTTGGAACTCATCTCCAAGGACAGGCGATGACTTCCAAAAAGGGGGACTGTAGTGATACACCTAACCTCTGATATTTTAGGCTTGACCTTCAAGTACACCTCTCTGCATCTCTTTGAAACTCTAAGTGTTACACCTTCTTGAAGCCCTCAAGGAGACGATTGGACACTTATATTGGTTAACAATTATTATGAATTAATGGACACCAATTAATCAGATTGAACTTTCTCTTTAATGTGTGTTAATTCAGAATTGATCAACAGTATATTTTTGTCATTTAATGATGATTTTACTAAGCTGGTATATTTTAAATATGCCAAAGTTAAGAGAACATCTCAGAATGATCTTGCTTTAAACTGTCTGCTCTCTGCAGAATAAGTGTCTAAAGTTGAATGAACAATCCGTTCTATTTGTTTGAACTGTTTTTGGAACGAAAGAAAAGTTCTAGACATAACTTAATCTTCGGTCTCCCGTCCGTTCTAAAAACAATTCATCTGTGCTCAAACAGAGAGTGCTCTGTTTTCACACCTGCAGGTTTTGTTTTGTCTCCGTGCTGGGACTCAGTTCTCGGGGAGAAGCTGAGCTGATGAGTTCTCGGGGAGAAGGGAAGATGCACGGACGTTTTCCTCCAAGCTGATGTACGTCCCGGCCATGCACCAAGGGCCCACGTCTTCAGCAAAGGTTCAAACAGCACGTCAGCTGTGAACCCCTTCGAGTGTCACAGCTCCAAGCGGTGACACTCTTTCTGGAAGTTATCTTGAAACAAAACCAGAGCTGGGCATTACTCTGGGAGGCCGACGCAGACGGTCTCGAGACCGTGGCAAGATGAACGTGGGTCGCCTGTAAAACGCAGCAGCATGCGCGTCTGGTTTGACTAATTTACCGGAGTCGAGACAGGATCATCTTCACGAAGGTAAAAGTCGTTTCATCACGGTACGGACGTCCAGCCGAAACCGAGCAGAGGGTGCTATCTCTGGTTAAACATCTCAAGATAAGATTCAACCATTTCCTTTCAATCTTTTATCTTTCCTCCTTAAACTCCTCCTTATGTTTATTTTCATCATGGTAAACTTTAAGTAATGTGCCAACAGAAAGGTCCAACTGTCTGTTTGTTTTTAATTTGAATTCTTGTCATAGTAGTTAGAATCAGAGCTAATATCGATACAAATGTTTAATGTAATTTTGTGATAGTTTCAATAAAAGGTCTATTTTTCTGGTAGACCAACATAAGTTGAGTCTCTTGTGAAATTACATTCTTGTCTAATCACAGTAAAAACAATTTAATACCGGAAAAAGGAAGAACTCGCAAATTGGTGGCAGGTTTGTGCAGATTTGTGCAAGATTAAAGTCTGCTCATAAACTGCGCATCTACAATAATGGTGGCTCAGTAAGTGTTTAAATACCTTACCACACCGTTATTTCATTACAATAGCGGAGCTGGATTGGTATCGGCCAATATCCAGATTTAAGTATCGGATCGGAAGTTAAAAAATGTGGATCAGTGCATCCCTACTTGTCCCCGGTCTCATTCTGGGTTTGCTGTTTTGGCTGGAGCATTTCTGTCGGGGAACCCAGAGAGTACGAGAACAAGACGAAACAAAACAACACCAAGTAAAAGTTTTACGGTGTTTATTATTTACAGTGAATAGACAGTCAATGGAAAATTCCTCTGGAACCAGGTTTGAAGGTTGGAGACGTAGTGAGCTGTTGGTCCAAGGCAGTGATGTGCGGTCAGGGGAGGCAAGTGAGACCACGCCTCACCTGTCATCATGGAAAGAAAAAAATGTAAATTGAAAAAATAAATGTAATTATTGTATTTATCCTTTGATTTGTACTATAAACTTATTTTACTTAAAACTAAACCAGTTTTAAGTTATTTTTAATTCAAAATCACAGAATTTTCTTATTTAGCATTCAAAGACTGAGAAGAGACTTGCGCAGAGCGGCAGAGGCACCGGCAGCTGCGCTGCGCGATTGCGCAATCACTCGGCTGACGTGCTACATGCTGCAGTGAGCCCGTATTCCTACCCCTTTTATGTTGCTATTAAAATGTCCAAATATGTTTGCTATATAAACTTCATTTCTATAGTTTAGCTGGTGAATATAATGTCTAGTGTTTTTGTCTAAAACTGTGTGTGTTGAGCGATCATAAAACGGCTGATAAAATGTGCTGTGTGAGGCATGCCTCGAGGAGGCGGGGCTAGTGAGCCCAGGGATATGGCTTTTTTTCTTTTTCTTCTGGTTTTTAATGTAAAATTATTTTTTTTATTAAATAAAAAATAAATTAAGTCCATGCGCCTCTCCTTCTGAATAAAGGCGTCAGTGACTTTTTTGTAGAAGTCTTCCTTAGTTGTCGGCTTTCAGTTTTAAAAGTCTCTCTGCCTCCATGGAGATCAGAAGAAAGCCTTCCTTCATCAGAAATGTAATCCTCCATTGTGAAATTATAGCCAATCATGAGAAAAAAATAACTGAATCACTGCATTAAATTGTAGCGCTGTCACTTCCTCCTGCAGCGGAGAGGAGGAGGCTCAAACAAGCAGGATCCCGCACACACACACACACAGACACACACACACACACACACAAATATAAAATACTAATTACACACACTTGAGTAGATGAAATAAATTACTGTAATTCCTGTTTAAATGCAATTTATCCTTCCATACAATGCAATGTCTTCAGACTTTGCCAGCAAATTAAAAGTTGAAGCTAAATCATTAAATTATCACCATCTTTGTGTTAGATTTATTTATAAAACACATTTAAACACTGCTTGTATCGTTACATTAAAAATAAAAACACACACGTTCTCTGTCACAGCTAAGAAACAAGCAGCAGCAGCTACCAGAGACACTGACATCACGTTTTCTCTCTTTGAAACAGAACAAATATGGTTTAAGACTTACCTGCTGCTCTTCCTTCATTCACACCGTGGTGAAGCCCGTCATGTTTACATTTCATCCGCGTGGTTATCTCGTGTCGCGTCATCACTTTTCAAAGCTTTTTTATCTTTATGAAGCGTCGAGCTCCCACACGTTGGAGGACTTTACAGTTTTCTCTGCGTTGCGTCGGTCATTTGTAAAATAGACTTTGAAAACAGTCTCTGTTCTCCTCCCTCCTCGCTCTGTTCAGAAGCCACACACTTGCATGTTGCAGAGTTTTTTTTTTTCAAACTTTATTCAGTCAGCTAGCTTTGACAAAGCTCTACCGGTGAACAAAACGGCTCTGCGGCGCCGTGAAAGAAGCATAATCGCGCGACACAACGAATTGATGATGAAATTCGTTGCCAACACTTTTAAAAATCGATTTTTATCGATTTTATCGATTTGTTGTTGCAACCCTACTTCGCTCGACGGCTCTAAAAGGTCATCAGAGACTCTACTTCCTCAGACGGCTGAGACGTGCTGGTCTGAGCAGCCCAGTTCTCACCTCGTTCTACAGGTGTGCAGTGGAGAGCGTCCTGTGCTCCAGCATCAACGTGTGGTATGGAGGCTGCACAGTTGAAGAGAGGAAAGCTCTACAGAGAGTGGTGAAAGCTGCACAGAAGTCTGTTGGAGTCAGTCTCCCCACCATCACAGACATTTACACCTCCAGATGCAGGAAAAGAGCCACCTGCATCATGAAAGACCTCACTCACCCAGCACACTCACTCTTTGCCCCACTCCCCTCAGGACGGAGGTTGAGGAGCATCAAATGTAGAACCACTAGACTGAGGAACAGCTTCTACCCTGAGGCTGTTAGACTCATGAATAAATAAAATAAAAAATAAACACTGCAAAATATCACATTGTGCTGATGCTGATCTGTTTTCTTGTTGCTGTGTTCATCTGTGTTCATCTGTGACCATCTGCTCATACAAACTCATGTTCGTGCTGCTGTTTATTTCCACTATATTAGGCTTAGTGTATTACTAGTTGATGTTTTTCTTAGTTAATTCTAGATGTTATTACTGTTTTTCTCTTGCATTTGTTGTTGGATGTAACTGGGACCCCGTGTACATAATCTCGTTTTCATCACATGTACCACATGCGGTGCAAATGACAATAAAGACTCTCTGACTCTGACTCTAACTACGCCACAAAAAAAAAAAAAAGCTATTTCGCTAACTCCTAGCGAGCTAGCCAGCGAAAGCGACGCAACGGAGGAGACATTTCAAGAAAAAAGAAAGAAGATTCTGGAAGGACTCGCCCGCCTCATCTCGGACATTTCTCCGGAGAAAGGAAAGCGAAAGGCGAGACTTCCAAGGAAAACCAACGTGACGGCGAGCCCAACTTCGCGCGCCTGTCCCAGTGGATGTGGTTTCTCCCTCGCAACAACGGACACCCACGAGGCCTGTCCAGTCTGCCTGGGAATGCTTCACGCAAAAACAGCACTGGATACGCCCGACTTTTGCCCACACTGCATCCTCATGTTGGACGCGGTGCTGCGGCATCGGGTTGACCTCGTCGCCAAAGCCATGGACGCTTCAGCGACACCAGCGGACGCGGACACCACGGAGCCCCTCACTCCCACGCCGGAGCTAGAGAACATGGCTCTGGACAACAGCGCATGAGCCGCATGGGGCAACAGCCTTGACGTGCTGGCTCCTATGGTGGACCTAACAGTCGAGTTTGACACCCGAGGCATGATGAATGAGGACAAGATCTTGATTTCAGCCTCGGGCGAATTTTCAGCGGAGGAAGCAGACGTGGAACTAGAGGATCAGGGAGAAGATCTCTCCCAGACCCTAGTACCTGTGCTCCCAGAAACTGACTTTTCCATCCCTGCTCTGTTCGACTTGTGCCAAAGAGCAGCGGACGTGCTGTACATTCCATGGCCTGAACCTCCGCCTCGCCAACAGGTCACGAGGCTGGCAGGAAACTATTTTTACTCAAAGCAGAAAGGCTGCCGCGAGGCAAAGGATGTTCCTGGACTTCCTCACAGAACCAACTCGCACCGGAACTCAACCAAGAGCCCCTCTCACAGTTCCTCGACGTAGACGGGATGGATGAAGTGGGATTAGCTAACGTGCCTCAGATTGAGGACACACTAGCGTCTCACCTGGCTCCTAAATCATCAGGAACAAAACCAACTCTTCCCAGCAAGGCTTGTCGAGCTTCAGCGTCTCTACTCGAGAAATGCTACAGGGCTCAGGGACTCGCGGCACGCGCCATGAACGCGTCCGCGTTAATGCAGGCTTACCTGGCCGAAAAACTGCAACAGCTCCAAACAACAACGGACAAGCAGGCGGCTGCCGAATTGCTGGACGAAGCCCCCAGAGCAACAGACTTTGTGCTCCATATGATGGGGACAGCTGTTGTTACACAGGGTAGGGGAATGGTGGAAGTGGTCATCGTGATCCGCCACCTCTGGATGACTTTAATGGATCTCCCGGAGGGACAAAAGGTGCCCTTTCTCCACCACTCGATAGAGCGACGGGATTATTTGGGAAAGCTTTGGAGCGAATTCAGACCAAGCTGGACCAAAGACGCAGTCAGGCGGAAGCTCTCAGAGTGGGCATTCCCCGGAGAAGCTTCGCCCCCCCAAGGGAGTCTGTTAGAGGTAGACCTGCGCAGTCTCGACACCACTTGGCATCGCGTGCCCCACCGCAGAAGCGGCCAGCATACGAGGAAGAGCCCAGGCAGAGACCCCCACCGGGCCAACCTCGCGCAGAGCACGCATGGAGCAAGAATAGGTTTGTTCCCCGCCAGGCGACCAAACACAGGGCCTCCTTGGCGAATCGGGACAACAGACAAAAACGTGCCTGATGAACCAGGTCCACGTTTCCACGTTACACGATCACCCGCCCACGTGGTAATGGGAATGATCCCTTCATGCCCAGACTTTGCTTGTAACATAGTACAAAAAGCTGGCATATTTTCAGCATGCACAAATCATGCTTTCTCTGTTGTGAGTGACATAGAATCATGTACATCATTACACATAAGCACAAATAAAGATCATGAAACAGCTTCTCTCTGTTTAATTGACTATCAAAAAAACCCACAAATGTCTTCAGCAAAGCAGGTCCCTCTGGCCTACAAGCCGTCATAAAGGGAGAGGGCCTTTTTTCCCCCCTCCCTCACGGCCCACGGTGTATTAGCCTAATCAATGAATCCCAGCAGGGTGTCTCTGATTCATCTGCGGCAAGCAGACACAGAGCCGTCTGCAAACACCCTCCACACCTCTCATGGAGACAGGTGAGGAGGGTCACATGCTCAAGCCCTCACTCCATTGTGAATGATGGGGTAGCCAATACACTAACCAGATGAACATGTGACATGTCCGCACCTCAGGGAGGCAAGCTGACAGAGTCTGACGATGGGGGGGCTACATCAGATGCCCTCAGGCAGCCACAAACTTCACACCTCCACAGCAGCGACTGTGTTCAGCCTGCTGTGGATGAAAACAAGTCAGAGTTGAATCAGATCTCTCTTCCTGTTTTTTGAGAGGGACTGGACTCTTTATTACCAAATAATCCGAAGTCTGCCAAACCAAAAGGAACACCCCCACGTCCTCACGTTGCGGCCGCTCCTTTGTTATTAACAAGGGACACGCAATGTCCAAGCAGTACTGAGACAGCACGTGACCACGCTCTGTGCTGATCCAAATCTGCTTTCAAAAATAATTCTCCCAACGGGTGAAACACAGACCTCGGTCGGTTTACCTGGTACCAATGCTCCATTAAAGCCAAGGACCAGTAAACTGAACCACCCCACAAAACGGATTGGAGTCAGGAGATCTGCTCGTTTACATAACTCACAGTCTCACAGCCCCAGGGCTCCAAACTTGTAGGAAGAAAATAGACTTTCTGCTCCAGTCCTGTCTAATGTGGACGATAGGTTACATCTGCCCTCAATTGCCCCTGAGCAAGGTAACTTGGGGGTACATTGGCAAGGAGGCCTCCTTCCCAACCTGGTTGACCCCCAGGGGTTAACAGCCTCTGTGTCACCAGAGAGGGCAGTACAGCACTCAGGCTAGGAACTGTCAAAAGTCTCAGCCTGTTGGCTGAAAAGAACAGGTTGATGGCGTCAGGCCTGCTGGAAAATGTGGTAATTACCATACAAAATCCTCGTGCTAGATCAACACAATCTCTATATGCCCAAAAGTGGCATATTTTTGAGGCCTGGTGCTCAGAAAGAAATATTATTTCTTATGCATGCAACTTAGCTCAGCTCCTGACTTTCCTTCAGGACTTACTGGAAAAAGGTTGTTCTTATTCAACGATTAAAGTTTTCCTATCAACGATTTCAGCCTGTCACGAAGGATGGGGACATAGGACACCCGGAGCACATCCAATCATAATAAGATTTATGAAAGGTGTCCTTCGGACTAAACCACCCAGCAGGACCCTGACCCCTGGTTGAGATCTTGGCCTGGTCCTAGGGGCTCTCTGTGACCCCCCATTCGAGCCACTGAGTGAGGTTAAGATAGATTTATTATCTTATAAAACTGCTCTACTCCTGGCACTTTGCTCGGCGAAATGCGTGGGTGACCTCCATGCATTGTCGGTACATCCAATGTGTACCAAATTTGCCCCTGACGGGCCAAAGGTCACACTAAGACCTAATCCTGCATACACTCCCAAGGTCTTGACTTTGAACCATAGGAGTCTAGACTTTGATCTCTCCTCTTTCCTACCTGCTCCTGCACTCACTCAGGAACAGGGAAGGCTGAAAGCTCTCTGCCTTGGGAGGGCTTTACGCACCTACCGTATTTTCTGGTGTATAGGTCGCACCTGTGTATAGGTCGCATTGTCCAATTATCACCAATAGATTGGGAAAAATCCCTAGATAGGTCGCACTGGTGTATAAGTCGCACCTACGTTTAGCTCTACTGCAAATGTCTGCCACAGGAGCACACAGCAAGGCTTTTAAGAGGATTAACACTTAAAAACAATTATTTGTTTGATAAAAATTATAGCAAATATATGTCTGAGCTGAACTTTTCCTTAATAAATGAACGTAATTGTGAAATGAGCTGGATTAAAAAATTTATTTCGCCGAAAGTGATAAAAAGCCATATATAGGTCGCACCTGAGTATAGGTCGCAGGCCTTGAAAAAAAATGATAAAAAGGTGCCACCTATACACCGGAAAATACGGTACATGCAGAGAACAGCCGAATGGAGGAAAACAAACCAACTGTTTGTCTGCTTTGCAGCACCTGATAAGGTGCTATCAAAACAACGCCTCTCACATTGGGTGACTGATGATTGAGATTTTCATTAATGAAAAGTGCGTTATAAATTGAATTCATTATTATTATTATTATCATTATTACTGAGGCCATTAAAAGGGCATACAGTAGCAAAGGTCAACAGGTACCCTCTGGAATGCAAGCTCACTCCACTCGGGACTTGGCCACTTCCTGGTCATTATTCAAGGGTGTACCAGTCGCAGACATCTGCGCTACTGCGAATTGGAGCTCATTAAACACTTTTGCAAAGCATTACAGTTTGGATGTTACTGCGGGTGACATCACTCAGGCTGTCCTTTCTAACACACAGTAGAAAGTAGCTTTGAGATGCCTGCTAGTCAAGGGCAGACGTTCACTCTAGCATGCATTTTACTGAGCATTTCAAGGGCATGAATGGATTACGTTCCCATAGCAAGTATGTTGCACAGAGAGAACCAGACTGAAAGGGAACTGAAAGTTATGCACCATAACTCATGTTCCCTGAAGGAAGGGAACGAGGTGCAACATATCTGGCCCTTTTCAATGCTGAAAGCTCGGTGAAGTGCAACTTTGGAGAAAGATGGAGGGGCGCAAGCCGCTTAAGTACCCAGAGGGCGGGGCCTCTGGCGCGGCGGTGACGCCCCTAGCCGTAAAGGCGTGAGTATATTCCTTCAGGTAATCGCGCGGGGGCGCAATTCCCATAGCAAGTATGTTGCACCTCGTTCCCTTCCTTCAGGGAACATGAGTTATGGTGCATAACTTTCAGGTTTTCTCCGGGTACTCTGGTTTCCTCCCACAGTCCAAAAACATGCATGTTAATCTGATTGGTAACTCTAAATTGTCCCTAGGTAAGAGTGGAGCATGAATGGTTGTTTGTCTCTATGTGGCCCTGTGATGGTCCAGGGTGTACCCCGCCCCTCGCACAGTGATTGCTGGACCTGGGCACTGGCGACCCCCGTGACCCAAAATGGAAGAAGCAGGTAAAGATAATGGATGGATGGATTTTTTAAATTGTTATTTTTACAAAAGACTTTAAGGAGTGTAAATTAAATAAAAAGTTACTTAAATTTTATGTTTTTTATTACAGGCTGAGATTGCTGTAAAATATTGACTAGTTTATTGTGTGTTTCATAAAAATAATAATTTTAATCTAGTAAGGTCGTCGGTTTTTCCCTTTAAGAACACAAACTGACACAAAGTTAAAAGGACTTTAAAGAACTAGGTCCATATTTTTAATTAACATTCGATTGTTTTGAACTCAGCATTATCTAAGGCCCTGTTTACACGGACACTGTGTGGGGGAAACGCAACTTTTGGGTATGTTAATTAGGTGAAAAGTTTTGCGTTGACATGGGCGAATTCTGTGGATACGACTCTCTCCCCCCCACCCCCCGTACTCATGAATTTACTGTAGTTACCATGCTGGGCCTGTAGATGGCGCTGTGATCTTTGGAACCTTCACTACTGCGCATGCGCCACTGCTGCCTGCCTGAGGTAAACAAAGCACACGAGGCAGCCTGTTTTCCTCTCTGGCTAAAAGTTCAGCTACTACAAGTTGTTGTCAACAAGTTAACAACAAGTTAAAGCTGGAATTTGGATAAGAGTCAACAGATCTGACACCAAGTGGGGCCGCTGCACACCAGCTGACTGGACGTCTGGACCGGAACCGAGTCAACATGTCTGACTTTAGTCCGTGAGAATCAGCTGATTTACAGCAGCGCTACAAGGTAAACGATGTTCTTAATAATCTTTCCTTGTGTTTAGTTCGATCACAGAACAACCAACTGAGGTTTTATTTTTATTTTTTTCCTGCGAGGTCGAAGCTGTCGTTCCACGAAGCGGACCGGCGGTTCGGATGTGGGTCCAGTTGGATGAAAACAACAGAGTCCAGTTCATTAAAGTTCGATTAACGTGTTTTAAAAAGTGTTCAATTTAATTCTCAGTGTTTGTGACATGAGTTTGTGGTGTTGAATAAATAAATAAATTAAAAATCAACCTGGTGTCTTCATTTTCAACATGCAGCATGTTAGGCATGACGTAACGAGTCCAGATAGCTTCATTTAGCTCAGATAAATGTAAATATCTCCCACGCTAACATAAATACTGTTTATTATTGTTAAACTGTTAATATATAGCACATTTAGTATGTTATAGTGCAGCGTGACACGTGAAATGTCCGACTGCCTCGTTAACAGACAACTGGATCCAGGCAGCTGCTCTCTTCCAACACAGATGCAGGTAAGGTGTAGAATAATTAAATATGAGAATCAAAATATATTCCATCAGCTATAGTTCAGAAAGTGGTGCGTGTGTCCACTGTCCAGTCCACCGCCATTGTTAAAATGCCGGCTGTCTGCGCGTGCGTGCTGCGTGCATGTGTTCAAACAAAAGCTCCACGGGAGATGTTTACATTATCAACGGGGGGTCTGCGAAAAACTTCCACCTTGAGAGCAGGTTCAGAAAAGTATCGGTGTCATCGAGGGGGGCCAGCAGCGTCGTGTAGGCGATAAGCAAAGTCACAAAGAGAAAGTAGCGGTTACACTCAAAATACGCGCCGTGTAAACTGGCCCTAAGTGTGGGTGGAAGTCCTGGCATTTCCTCACAGCTTAATCACATTACAGTATTTTCATTTCACCATCCACTCCACAATCAGAGAGCTGCCCACTGCTCTGCAATCATTAACTTTTATAGCCCAAGTTCATTGCTTACTACCGGACAGATCCTTGGTGATAATTATACGAGCATTGTGCCGTAAATGAAAGTACTTCAATGCAGCTGCCTCCTGGTACACACCTCAGAGAATGGACCACTTTCATTCATTACACAAACACAAATTACAAATTACTGTAAAGTTCTCTTTGTTGAATGAATACATATCACTCATCGCTTCTAATCCCCAAATTTGGGACTGAGTATGTTTTGTTCTAACAAGGTTGAGTGAGGTCCTCTGGACAGATTCTTCTTTGTTGAAATGTTTCATGTTTTATCCAAAATACTTCTTCAGTCTGAGTAGCTGCAACAAACTCAGTCACTGTCACCAACAAACTTATTGATCCACACAGTGGTTCCAAAATGGAGGGTGCTTGGACACAGCTAGCATAATGGAAAGGTTTTTGACTCCCACATAAACACAAAGTAGAAGATGAAGCATTGCCAAGCATTCTTCTAAACTAACTTCACTCCAAGCCATAGAGTAGAAAATATGATGAAGCATATCTTGCCTTTGGCTTTACCTGCACAACAGTGGGCAATGAGGAGAGAGTGTCATCTGTCTTAAAGTGCTAGCTTGTGACAGTTTGAAGCCTAAGACACCACTTGGAGTCAATATTACATATATATTTACATTACATATCTTATTGTTCCATATTTTTCTAATAGAGCCACCCGCTTCGAACGTTATCAACCATTAAATGGCCGTTATTAGTTATTATCATCCCCATACAGAGCAGTCAGACTTCCCCTCCTGTACCTCCTAGTAGGTTTAAAGGTAGCGATGATAATAGGCTCCGTTTTTAGCTACGGGTTTAGGTTTAGAGTAAAGGGTCTGGCGTTAGGTTTAGGGTCTTCATTAGGTTTAGACACAAGGATAAGGGGGTTAAGTTTAGGGTTGGTCCTCTGGGTCAGGTGTAAGGTTAGGTTTAGGAAAAGGGTTATATAAGCTGAAAAAGAATATAAAGGCACTTCCTGGTTTACCCCGGCAAGACACTGCCTATTATCAGCGATAATAAGTATAATAGCGTACCTTTAAACCTACTAGGAAGTAGGTGGGACAGTTTCACAGCTACATATGGGGACGATAACAACAAGCAAATAAAGTCCAGTTGATCTTGTATTGAACGCCTTTTTTGATTTTATCATGTCTTGGACGACTGAGAATCTTCACCAGCAGACGATAACAACTAATAACGGCCATTTAATGGACTGATAACATCCGAAGCCGCTCATAGAGCACCTTGCTCTCAGACTGCAGGTTTACTTGGGGTTAAATGGGAGGAAGATCTTTCAGTTCTCAGGCTCCTCTCTTGTGGAACTAACTTCCAGTTTCTGTCCATGAGGCTGACACATTGTCCAGTTTTAAGACTGGGCTCAAGACTTTCCTTTTTCATAAATCCTATAGTTAGGGTTGTCTTGTTATGCTGCTATAGGTTTAGACTACTAGAGGACAAATTGACCTAATTTCCGTAAAGAATATTTAAAATGGAATAGTTTTCATTAGATACTATTTCTATCTTAACATGTGATTCTTGGCATGCCATTGTGTATCTGTTCCTACCAAACCCAGGTGGTCGAAGCAGATGGCTGCTTGTCCTGTGCCTGGTTCAGTTCTGCGAGCATGTCCCTGGTTCAAATCCCAGTCCGGAGGCCTTTCTGGGTTGAGTTTGCATGTTCCCTCGGTGCATGTGTGGGTTTTCTCAGAGTACTCCGGTTTCTTCACACAGACCAAAAACATGCATGTTAGACTGATTGGTAACTCTAAATTGTCTCTAGGTGTGAGTGAGAGAGTGAATGGTTGTTTGTCCCATTTGTCTCTATGTGTCCCTGTGATGGACTGGAGACCTGTCCAGGGTGTACCCCGCCCCTCGCACAGCGATTGCTGGACATGGGCACCGGCGACCCCCGTGACCCAAAAATGGAAGAAGCAGGTAAAACATAATGGATGGATGTCCAATTAGCTTTGTATAGATTTAGTAGAATGTTGTATGAATGGGTAAATGAGGCACAGATTGTGTTTAAAGGGCTTTGAGTATCTTGATCAGGTGTCGCGTTAGTTCTGGCACCTTCAACTGTGCTATATAAGTACAGTCCATTTACCTGTACCATTTCAGCTTTTTTGCTGCTAGTTTCAGTATTTTCTGCTATTTCAGCTACTAACACTTACTATACCCAGCTGTTTTATGCTAATATTAGCCTTTTCAACTAATTCCACTTTTTTTTAGCTAGTTTTAGCTCTTTGCTTCATTCTGGAAGTTTGTGCCTATTCAGCTGTTTTTTTTATTTCAGCATTTTTAGATAAGTTCTTAATTGCGCTTATTTCTGATTATTTAAATCCTGATTCAGAAAATTTGTGTTCTTTATACTTTCTTCTGCTAATTTATGCCTGTTCTTTCCTTTCAGCTACAATTCAGCATATTTTAGCTAATTTCAGCTGTTTTTCAGCAAGTTCTTCTGCAGTAAGCATTCACCTCCATTTTTCTAAGAAATGCCATTTCTTTAGTTCATTGTTGTGTTTTCTAAGGTCAGTTGGAAGAGGAGGACAACTTGACTCCATAAGTTAATTAGTTGTACATGTACAATCATTTATTACTTTCTGAGAGTTTCATTGAAATCCATCAGTGGTTCACACGACATTTTGCTAACAAACAGAAACAGGCAAAACCTCAAAAACTGTTAAGGAATTTGTTCTTTTTAATGGTAAAATCGTGTTGAGTAAGTCAACCATCCAAGCTGATCATTCCTGTTGTTCTCTTCCTTCTTGCACTGCAGATCTAACCGTTTTCTTACAAAAGCTTTTTGATCTTTTCCTCATCAAAGGCTCTAAGGCTAGTTCTCAGAACAACTTTTTAATTTTTGGTTGTTTCTCCGAGTCATGTTACTCAGTGATGTAGTCTATGTGATACTCAGGCATACGGAGTATACCCACTAGAAAAGCTTAAGAATTTCAGTATACCCACTTAAAAGTGCCCAATGACACATGACTTATCATTAGACACGTGTCATCGATACGTTAAACGGCAGTTGAACGCTTCCGAAACAATCTAACGGTATGCAACGCTGTGCTTTGATACTGTTGCATAAATTCTCTAACATGATTTTAATACAAAGCCAACTGTTGTACAATGTTTGTTGTTCATTTATTCATATATAAACATAAGAAAAAAATTGGAAATGTTCAATACGCTTAAAAATCAAAATATATTAACGATTACATTGTACTAACCAATGTACTTTGGTTTCTAAGCACAGTATACCCACTACAAAAATGTAGACTACACCACTGATGTTACTGGAATCAAACATAGACAAACACTCTTTGCTTTCTAGGTAAGGCTATAAAGGGTTGTGTAACCTGAAAACTGTTTTTGGACCGAACTCACTAGTACTGGTGTATTCCCCGAGCTTTGTCAGTGTTCCAGGAAGTCATCACAGCTTTCTGACACTTACAGGTACCTTAATTACACAGCAGGGAATCCACGCTGTTATTTTGTAGTTGAAGTGGACACAACGTGTGGCATGGGACCTAAAGGAAGGTTTTAGTTGTTTGATGGTGGAAGATGGACACTTCTGTGGCCGGCGTCTGCAGACAGATGGGAAAACTCAGATTGTTAAGCAGATTGTCATCTAAACTGACCGGAGGAACCCAAACCTCAGTTACATCCATGTATGTTAACCAGGTACAGAGGAT
>JBBPBX010043718.1:0-16524 GCA_038048925.1 Garcialebias charrua
AAAAACTGAATGCAATGATGTGGAGGTGCCAACATCTAATATTTTATTCAGAATAGAACACAAATCACAGATCAAAAGTTTAAACTGAGAGAATGTATCATTTTAAGGGAAAAATATGTTGTTTCAAAATTTCATGGTGTCAACAAATCCCAAAAAAGTTGGGACAAGTCCATTTTTACCACTGTGTGGCATCCCCCCTTCTTCTTACAACACTCAACAGACGTCTGGGGACAGAGGAGACCAGTTTCTCAAGTTTAGAAATAGGAATGCTCTCCCATTCATGTCTAATACAGGCCTCTAACTGTTCAATCGTCTTGGGCCTTCTTTGGTGACGTTTAAGGGCCCGGAGATCACGAGCATCCAGTAGAGTTTTACGGCCTTGACCCTTACACACAGTGATTGTTCCAGATTCTCTGAATCTTTTGATGATGTTATGCACGGTTGATGATGATAACTTAAAAGTCTTTGCTATTTTACGCTGGGTAACACCATTCTGGTATTGCTGCACTATCTTTCTGCGCAACAATGGTGGAATTGGTGATCCTCTTACCATCTTGGCTTCTGAGAGACACTGACACTCTGAGAAGCTCTTTTTATACCCAGTCATGTTGTCAATTGACCTAATTAGTGTTAATTGGTCTTCCAGCTGTTCGTTATATGCTCAATTTACTTTTTCCAACCACTTATTGCTACTTGTCCCAACTTTTGTGGGATTTGTTGACACTGAAATTTTTTATCAACATATTTTTCCTTTAAAATTTTACATTTACCGTACTCAGATTAAACTTTTGATCTGTCATCTATGATCTATTACAAATAAAATATTGACATTTGCCATCTCTACATCATTGCATTCAGTTTTTATTCACAATTTGTTTAGTGTGCCAACTTTTTTGGAATCCGCTTTCTATTTACTGGTAATAGCAATAAAACCCACAAAGTACCGTACTGCAATATTAGTGTTTGTGATTTTAACAAGAGGCTTGATGTGGTAACAATTATTAGCATTCGTGAATTTTTTCCTAGCATAGAACAGATATCCTTAAAATTAAATGTATATTTGCTGCCCATAACAATAAAGACCAAGAATGGTACCAAAAAATACCACTCTCTGAATTAAATAAATAAATAAATTTAAGATAAAAAATGTTAGTTGGAAACAAATAGTGTTTCTGCCTGATGGCACAGAGTACCGTATTCTCGCCACCCCTAGAAGACATTAAGAGTCAAAAAACCCTGCAGTGCAAACATCTGGTTTGTGGACTCGTTTATTGCTACTCACTCTGTAATGAGCTCCGACAGCACCTCCAAACTGTTGATGTGAATACTGGGAAGGATCAGCAATCTTAAACTCCCATCAGTTGATAAGTTCTGACCAAGAAAGTCAAAGTGAAGAGATTAGAAACAATACATTTGTGTCTGGAGGTTAAACCTACACATATCCTGAACAGTCCTGGTACATCAAATTATTAGCAACAATGACAACTACAAAAATTAATCAATATGTATTTATGTCAAAGAGTCATGTATTTTTTTGTATTTGCAATAACCCACAGTAAGGCCTGGGGCAGTATTGCCTCTACAGTCTACCAAGAGTGCCCTTAGTACCATATTTTCCACTGTATAAGTCACAGTATTTAGCACAAATTATCATACTTATTAGGGCTGGGCCATATCATATCGTTTACGATAATACCGGTAAAAATAGCTTGCCCGGGCAAAAAAAAAAAAGATATATGCTAATTTCATGACGTAATACGTAAGGACGCCCCGCCCCCCAACCGAGCGCTTCAAACTGAACTGCGCACCCCCCTTCCACCAGTCTGTACTGGTGTAACACGTTAGCTAAAATGATAAAAACAAACCGCGCGTCGTGTCAGCTTCTGTCCCCTGCTCTGAACAGCAGGTAGAGGATCAAATGCCCCCCCCCACACCCCACTGAGCAGCCGCGCTGCGGGCTGGTCTCCCTCGCTCTGAAAACTGTCTCTACAAACACGCGCGGCTCTCCGCGGACCAAGAGGAAACCACAGTGAAGTTATTTTCAAGTTGGAAGTTGGAGATTCGAGCTCCGTGTCTTCATCGGTGCGTTGCTCTCGTCAGTCCACTTCATGGAGTCTGTACGTCCACACCTAGCAGCGTTTCAAATGCAGGAGCGTCCAGTTTACATTCAAAGTCAATGGGGGACGCGCCTCCAGCTGCGTCTTGGCGTCGGGCGTCACGTCACGTGCGTGTTGAGCGTGCTGGAAAGCGTTTTCCGTGCACGTGAACCCGCGTCAGCCTCCAAAGCACGCCTTGAACATGTTGAAGATTTCGCCGTTCAAACATTCAAACGCCGTTCAACTCTCCCTGATTGGTTGAGGGAGAGTCAGGGGGAGAAGAGAGGGGGAGAGTCCCTATGTGACGCGGAAACGAGGGGACGGGGGTATTGCGCAACTTAGGGCTGGACGATATGGCCAAAATTTTTATCACGATATAGTTCTTAATTTCGGTCGATATCGATATAATTCGATATCGATATAAACAATATAAAAGCCTAAAAAAAACTATAAACTATACAAATAAATTAATGTTCTCCTTGTATTTGTATTTAGCCTCCAAAAAGATGGAAATCACCATCAAATAAACATAAACTTCTCAACCCAATAATTCTCAGTCGGGTCATCTGGACAGTTTCTTTTTTATAGAAACGTTTCATCCTCCATCCAGTTTCTATAAAAAGAAACTGTCCAGATGACCCGACTGAAAATTATTGGATTTGGTACCTGGATTATTGAGCATGAACTTTCTTGCCATAAAATTCTCAACTGTGTCAATATTAATAGTTTTAACTTTAAACATCTTTAAAATTTACAGCATTGAAATTCATAGTTAATTAAATAAAACTTTTGGGTGTTGTTATTTATAAGAAGCTGACATAGAAATCTCATGGAAATTACTTAAGAATAAAAATAACAAAATCAATTGCATTACTGTATAAAGTAAAATAGTTTTTGAATGACAAAGTTTTGAATATATTGAATAATGTAATGATTGTTCCATATTTAATCTGTTGTATTGAAGTTTGGGGAAAAGCATGTAAAACTATTACAAACCCTGTTTTTTTTGTTTTGTTTTTAAAGAGCTACAAGAATTATTAGTAGGAAGTGCTATGGTCACCCAACAAATATTTCATCAGTTTAAATTATTAAAATTTTATGATTTGGTTGAACATAGTATTTTACAAGTCATGTATAAAACTGAAAAAAAATTACCCCCCAAATATTCAATTAAAATTTGTTTAAAGTTATTAAACCCTGAAGGGAATGTAAATGTTTGTAAAACCTCCATTTAGGACTAGTTTGAAGGAGCTGAGTTGTAAATCAGGAAACAGGATTGTGTTGACTTGATATCACCATAAACATTTCTAAAACTATTTATATGTTTTAAAATATGATTAAATCAAAGTTGTTGGGAAGGTGTGGTGCAGGTGAAGTGAAGGTTGTTGTTTGTTTGTAGTTATTTTGTATTTTTTAAACAAGGGGCAGATATTAAAACACTATTTTCGTCTTTCTGCACATTTTCATTCAGTGTTTTTTTTTTCTTCTGATGAATTTGTTTTATTTTGAATTTAAAAAACATGCAGCGCTGCTGGGGCTGTTTGTTTACGTCGTAGTTTCAGGGAAACGTTGGCTCAAACTTTATTGTTCTTCATCTTCTGACTCTCATCATATTCTATCGAGTGGAAACTCTTCAGATTAAACAAGTTAGAATAGATGTTCCCACCGCTAGTTAGAACGACTTTGTCACGTTTTGCAAAATAAAGAAACCGAGTAAGACTCGCTGCAGATGAGACCTGCAGTTTAACAAAACCGAACTACGTCCACACCTACGAATTAGTCTTTCCTCTCATCAGTGATGTCGTCTGCTTTCTCTTCGCTTGTGAAACTTTGTTCAGTCACATTCTGACGGTCATGAGCACTCGTTTGACTCGTTTTGAAGCGAAAACTTAACGCGCTTTGGAGACTAGCTTAGCTTTTAGCCTGCTACCGCTAACGCCTGCTGCTGGAGTGAGCGCTGCGTAACAACGACGTCACCACGCACGTTTTGTGTCACAGCTTTTTCTGTCCGGGCGGGTTGTTGAAGCAGCCGCTCCAACCCGAACAGAAACAGAAAAACGTCAGTGAAACGTTGTAAAATCCTATCGAAATATCGAAAATATGCTTAAACTTCATATCATCGTTATTGAATAAAAGTATATCGCGATATTTATCGTTATTGAATTATCGTCCAGCGCTACTTTAACTTGTTGGTTTTACCCTAAATATCCACAAACCTACTGATTTTTCTCCTCATACTC
Organism: Garcialebias charrua; assembly: GCA_038048925.1. NCBI lineage: Eukaryota > Metazoa > Chordata > Actinopteri > Cyprinodontiformes > Rivulidae > Garcialebias > Garcialebias charrua. Next base: position 4,337 of record JBBPBX010043718.1, read on the forward strand.
GACCTGATTCATAGGAAGTGAACTACATGTATTAGCTTTGGTTTCTCACAACCTTATCTGACCATTTTAATAATCTTTAAATATCAAGCTATTAAAATTCAGCTCCTGGAATCTGAACCTGGATCGGAATTTATGAATTTAACTTTTTTTTGTTTTGTACAGTGTCCTGAGATGACGACGGAATGAGATGACGACGGAGCTTTAGGGCCACACAAAAAAAATAAAAAAAATTCAAAGCCATGAAATAGCAAGAATAAAGTTGTACGAGTCTTTTTGCTACTCGTGTTTTTTTTTTTCTCTTTTTTTTTTTTCTCACGAGTCGGATCCACGACGCGATCTGTCAATCAATCAAGTAGACGTGTCAGTAAATGACCAATCTGAAGCTAAATGAGTCGTAATATTATCCGAACTCTGACACGATAAAGCAGGTTTACTGCATTTTAACTGTGGTCAAATGAAGAACGTTGAGCATCTTGTTAAGTTATACTTTGTATTGGTTTTACAAATAAGGAGATAGTTATTCTGTGGCACATCAGCATCAGATTATTATCAGTATCAGGACTTTGAACCTGCGTACAGTAAGGTGGTAGCTCTGATGGGCTGCAGCAGCTCTCTGCAGGTAAGGAGCATTTAGCTTCAGATTGGTCATTTGCTGACACGCCTACTGGATTGATTGACGGGTTGCGTCATGGATCTGATGGAAAAAATAGAGAGCCTTAAGATTTATTTATTTATTTTATCTTGTACAACTTTATTTTCTGGACCAGCTCTACACCCTCAGCAGGGTCCTGGAGGGTGCGTGGGAGTTTGCCCAACCAGTTTACATGTGCTTTGTGGACTTGGAGAAGGCATTCGACCGCGTCCCTCGGGGGGTTCTCCGAGAGTATGGGGTACCAGGCCCTTTAATACGGGCTGTTAGGTCCCTGTATGACCGGTGTCAGAGCTTGGTCCGCATTGCCGGCAGTAAGTCAGGCTCGTTTCCAGTGGGAGTTGGACTCCGCCAAGGTTGCCCTTTGTCACCGATTCTGTTCATAACTTTTATGGACAGAATTTCTAGGCGCAGCCAAGGTGTTGAGAGGATCCGTTTTGGTGGCCTTAGAATCGCTTCTCTGTTTTTTGCAGATGATGTGGTCCTATTGGCTTCATCAGATCGTGATCTACAGCTTTCGCTGGAGCGGTTTGCAGCCGAGTGTGATGCGGCCGGGATGAGGATCAGTTCCTCCAAATCCGAGGCCATGGTCTTGAGCCGGAAAAGGGTAGCATGCCCTCTCCGGGTCGGGGAGGAGGTCCTGCCCCAAGTGGAGGAGTTTAAGTATCTCGGGGTCTTGTTCACGAATGAGGGAAAACTGGAGCGTGAGATCGATAGGCGGATAGGTGCAGTCCGCAGTGAAGCGGGCGCTGTACCGGTCTGTCGTGGTGAAGAGAGAGCTGAGTCAAAAGGCAAAGCTCTCAATTTACCGATCGATCTACGTTCCCACCCTCATCTATGGTCATGAGCTTTGGGTTGTGACCGAAAGAACGAGATCTCGGATACAAGCGGCTGAAATGAGTTTTCTCCGCAGGGTGTCTGGACTCTCCCTTAGAGATAGGGTGAGAAGCTCAGTCATCCGGGAGGGACTCGGAGTAGAGCCGCTGCTTCTCCACATCGAGAGGAGCCAGTTGAGGTGGCTCGGGCATCTGGTTAGGATGCCTCCTGGACGCCTCCCTGGTGAGGTGTTCCGGGCATGTCCCACCGGGAGGAGACCCAGAGGAAGACCCAGGACACGCTGGAGGGACTATGTTTCTCGGCTGGCCTGGGAACGCCTTGGGATTCCCCCAGAGGAGCTGCTCCAAGTGGCTGGGGAGAGGGAAGTCTGGGCCTCCCTACTTAGGCTGCTACCCCCGCGACCCGACCCCGGATAAGCGAAGACAATGGATGGATGGATGGAACTTTATTCTCGCAATTTTATGGCTTTTTTTATTTTTATTAGCATGGCCCTAAAGCTCCATTGTATGAAATGAGCTCTGTCGTATGAGATAGCTTCTGCTGTGAATTGCTGCTAAAAAAATACTGAGTTGAACTAATTATTCTAACAATTGCTCAGCATTTTTTGTGTTTTTCACTATTCATTATGAAAACACTGCATTTATAATGCCTGGCCAAAAAAAGTTGCCACCTGGATTTGACTAAGCAAATCGGTACGAGCCTCCTATTGGATAATTACTGCATGGGTGATTATCTTTCAGCTGGAAACAAGTTATTTAACCCCAGCTGGTGCAATGAGTTGCTTCTCATTCTTAAACAACCATGTCGCAAGACACATTGTGTGATCGTGGAAAAGATTTCCAATCTGTTTGAGAAGGATCGAATCATTGGCATGCATCAAACATGTTAGAGCATGTTTCCAGGTCTCTCTTGTAAATGAGTCCTTGAGACTCAATGGGATTAACCTGCCTAAATAAAGGTTGAATGAAAAAAAAAATGAAAGCAGAGAAAACGTCTAAGGAGATTGCAGAAACTACTAAAACTGGGTTAAGAACTGTCCAACGCATTATTAAAAACTGGAAGGATAGTGGGGACCCATCGTCTTTGAGGAGGAAATGTGGCCAAAAAAATTCCTGAATGATCGTGATCGGTGATCACTTTAACGTTTGGTGAAATCAAATAGAAGAAAAACAACAGTAGCACTCAGGGCTATGCTTAATAGTGAAAGTAAGAACATTTCCACATGCACAATGTGAAGGGAACTCAAGAGATTGAAACTGAACAGCTGTGTAGTCTTAAGAAAACCATTAATCGACGAGGCTAACTGGGTGGAAAAAAGGCTCCAGTTTGCTAGGGAGCATAAAGATTGGACTCTGGAGCAATGGAAGAAGGTCATGTGGTCTGAGTCCAGATTTCCCCATTTCCAGAGTGATGGGTACATCAGGGTAAGAAGAGAGGCAGGTGAAGTGATGCACCCATCATGCCTAGTGCCTAGTCATCAATGCAAGATCTTGGTGAAAAATTAATGCAACACTGGATGTAAATAGATCTTGTGATATTGCAGAAGCTTATCGAAACAATGCCACAGCGAATGCATGACGTAATCAAAGCTAAAGGCGGTCCGACGAAATATTAGTGTGACCTCTTATTTTGATGGCGACTTTTTTGGGGGGGGGCAGACAGTGTACAATGTATTTTCTATTATTTAATAGTTCAAATCTAAATGATCTATTACTTCTGTCCAACAGGAAGCAACAAATTAAATTTAAAATCATTAAAAACTTAAAAGATTTCCACAGTGATGACTAAGGTAAAGCCAAAGCGGAAAGTACAATAAATGTTTTTCTGATCTTTTACATGTAACAACTGTCTAAAGGGAAAACAAAAGCTCTTTTTGTGTCCACTGAGAGAAACTGAGAATGTTTTCAAACTGAGAAATGTTAACGGTTCACTCCTTTTCGATTTTATCATGTTAAATTTGAGCTGCTGATCTGTGACTGTATTTTTCCAGTCTAAATAATGTTTAGGATGAAGGCATGACCCTTACAATACTTTACGCTCAAAAGTAAAAACTGGTGTTCTGTGTTCTATTCCGAGTCATCATAAAAAGCTTTCCTGAGATGTGTATCTGGTTATCAGAGCAGTATTTCCTCACCACCTTCCCACCTTGCACCCCCTGTAGGTGAAAGCATGACTGTGCTGAACACGGCTGATTGGCTGCTGGGCTGCAGCAGCCCGTCTCCTGCCTCGTGTTCCAAGGACTATGGTACAGAGGTGCATGTGTGTGAATATAAATGTAAAGGGTCGTGCTCTGTGTGGAAGAGCCAGTTGGTCTGATTGGCTTTGGTTTGCCGTGCTGTGTTTATTTTTTGAATGCTGTTTTGATTTCATGGCGTGTGTGTGTGATTCTCTTACATACAGCAAGGTCCCAACTTGTCAGAGTATCAAATTTTATGAATTTTCAAAGGAAGTCTGTAAATATCGAGGGACATTTGCCTGAGGTTCATTGTGTGTGAACATGTTTTTTTATAAACTTAATCATCAGATTTCCTTTTTTTTTTATTATTCTTTCTTGGTATTTCAAACTTAGAACCTTGAGGTCATATTTGTACTCCAGCTAGGCTGTGTTTTTTGTTGTTGTTTTGAAACGTAATATGTTTAATATCTTTAATTGTGATGGGAGTTCAGTCACAACTGAAATGGGAACCCTGCTCACCAGTTTGCTCAAATATTGCATGGTAGTTTTTCTGCTTTTTATCTGGAGAGATTTTCTCACTGCGTTCATGTGATGAAAGTTGGTGAAGTCGTACCCCAACACTGATGTTTAACTTTTTTTTATTACTTGAAGTGAAAACCGAGCCTTTGAACAACAGCGACGCCGTCACCACAACAGGCGACACATCACTGGACACGTATGCAGGCTCAGGTAAAACACGCACACACCGAACTGTTGTCTCAGTCCACTCAAACATAATCTATTTTAACTCGGAGCTGAAAGCTTTAATCCACTGAACCATTGCCTGGCCTTGTGTTGCATCATCAAAGGCTGGCTGTGAGAAGAGACATTTTTACATGTGTCTTTTTTTTTAAGAGTCACACACAACAACCATTCTGCTTTTACTCTGAGAAAACACCCTGAGACACAAACCATTGAGAGAGGGTCTGGAAGCAGCAGGGTGTGTGTCAGCACTGAGCTCAACATCTCAATGACCACAGGAAGGCATTGTTTTACTGTGAGGCCCACTCTAAGGACCTTCATGGACAGAAGGAACTTGGCTTCTCTCCATTTCAAATGCTTCAGATCGTGTTTACCGGAATGACGTTTTAATAACAAACCAGAGGCTTTGAGTCGTTTTGTTCAGCTGTGGTTTAATAGATGCAAATTAAAACAAAAATGTATGCCATTAATAATTTTTTTTTTTTGCCATTATATTTTCAGTCATCACCAGCAGCGGGTACAGCCCTCGTTCAGCCCACCAGTACTCCCCTCCCCTCTACCCGTCAAAGTAAGTCTGGTCATTTCTGAAGACACCTTCTTGACACTCTCTATGTATTAAAAGTTGCCACCAGGTGCTAACATCACCTCTGTATTCCCAGGCCCTACCCTCACATCCTGTCCACCCCGGCAGCACCACCCATGCCAACGTATGCTGGGCAGCCTCAGTTCAGCAGCATGCAGCAGTCAACCATGTACACAGCCTACTCACAGACAGGACAGGCCTACGGACTGTCCACCTACGGTATTGACAAGCACTCGCTGAAAAACACCCACAACCGCTTCCATACACAGCTGCGCTCACTATTAACATTTACATAAAGCAGCAAAACCTCTGATATCCCATGGGGGGTTGGGTGGGGTCTTGATATCCACAGTTGACTAAAAGATGAAAGCAATGCAAGAAGAAAACAAAACATGCCAGGGTTTTTAAGACTTTTTACATATATTTCCTATTTTAACAAGAAAAGTGGGTTAAATTATTTTAGTAATTTACTGAGAAGGCTAAAAAAGGATCTTCTCAAGACTATTAGTCTGACAATGTACTGTAATGTTTTTTGTGTCTTTTAGTCTTTGTTGTGGTTTGCCTTTTCAAGTTTTCTGTAGATCTTTTTAGTTTATTTTTGTGTACAGTAGTCCCTCGCTACTACTTTGTGGTTCGTTTATTGCAGACTTGCTCTATCGCGGTTTTTCAAAATAAGATAGGACATGACACACAGTTGGCTGATTGATGGATGAGCTGCACGGTTGACACGAAATTTTTATTTAAAATATATATTTTTTATTATTTAGCACCTCCTGCAGCTTTGTGCAGCCCACACTGCAGGATGAACTTCCTGCTTCAGCTGATCAGCTGTTCACCGCACAGAGTGAAGACGTGGGTGTGGCCAAGTGCGCTTGCTGGTGGCAAAGAGTAGAGGAGGCAAAGAGCTGAAACCATATACTATATATATATTATATAGATAGATATATAGATAGATATATAGATAGATATAGAGATAGATAGATAGATAGATAGATAGATATAAATTACAGTAAAATAAACTATTACTTTGAGGTTTTTCACTTATCGCAGGTCTTCAGGGTATGGATCCCCAGCGATAAACGAGGGACTACTGTATATTCCTATAGTTTGCCTGACAGTGTTTTCCCTCAGTTTCCCAGTTTGCCTGACCACAAACACCTGTGTCTCATCTGTACTCGGTACACCTCATTTACTAATCACCACCACCCAATACGCATACTCCTGGTATTTTCACTTTCGGTGTCGGATCCTCACAAAATTCACTCCTAGTTAGTCTTGTTGTTTTGTCACTCATGGCTCCTGGTTTTGCTTACGTTGAATAAATTGTAATTCTGATTTTAAACCTGCTGCCTGCACCTTAAGCTCCTCAACAGTCAACTACGTACAGTAATGAAGGATCATACCATGAATTTTAAGATGTCTACCATCATGTAAGGCAATGCTGGACATGATTCAGGAACCTGGAAGGTGAACCCGCAGTGTTCCCACATTATGGTCCCAGGCTTACAATGATTGTGTATGGGGCAGTAAGTGGGACTTAAAGCCCTGCATCCGTAATGCTCAGACTCTGGTTTTCAAATTATAACATGATAGCTCCCATAAACTGGGTCGTGCTGGCTTCAACTCCCAACAATGAGGAAAAAAAGCAAAATTTGAGCTAGTATTTACTTTCATGTCAATTTCTACCAAAAAAAAACAAAAACAGCAGAATGGGACATTAAGTATTTACACAAACAAACAGCACTACAAGGCAGACATCTGACAACCAACAATGTCAAATTTTAATGTTTCAGTTAAAACCATTGTGGAGAGTGTCACTTAGAAATCTTGGTTCTCTTTGCCACAGACCTGGGTGTGATGCTTCCAGGGATTAAGACTGAGGGCAGCTTAACCCAGAGTCAGTCCCCACTGCAGACAGGGCTCAGCTACAGCCCAGGTTTCACCACGCCTCAGCCTGGACAGACTGCCTACTCCCCGTACCAGATGCCAGGTCAGTTCACAGAAATAAGCTATTTTTTGTTTTTCCTTTTCAACTACCGTATTTTTCAGACTACAAGGCACACCAGATTATAAGGCTCACTGTTGATGTTTGAGAAAATAAAAGGATTTTAAGTACGCCTTATAGTCTTAAAAATACAGTGACTATTTTTTCTTTGATATATGACAGTTTACATCACCTATTTTTTCTGTTTTTGTTCTTTCTTTCAAGGCTCTAGTTTCACTCCTTCCTCGGGCCTCTACGCCTCCAACAACTCTGTGTCCAACCCTGCCAACTACACTGCCACACAGCAGGTACTGGACACATCTCTGCATCTCTTTAAATCTCATGCACATACTTCAGAAGTAAGAGAGGCTGTATCCAAGCAGAGGAGTTCAGATATCTGGGAGATGGATCGGCATATCAGGGCCTTGACCGCAGTAATGAGAGCATTATTTCAGTTTGTGGTTAAAAAAAAAAGAAAGAAGCTGAACCGAAATGCAAAACTTTTAATTTACTGGTCTGTCTATGTTCCAACTCTCACCTATAATCATGACATATAAATCATAATAAAAAGAAAGAGATCTCATATACAAATGTCTGAAATTACCATACTTGCCGCCGTAAACGTTGCACCGCCGTATAAGTCGCATCAGTCCAAATATGTTTAATAGACACGTCGCGTTCGTTACGTGTCACCGCTAACAATCTGGAAACGTGGGCCGGTGTTGTGCCAAAAATCGACTGGGTGCCAAATGGCGGCTGCAGGAGCGTGCATGGGTGGACTTCAACTAGAATTTAACAAGATTAACACTTAAAAACAATTATTTGCTTGTTTGAAATTATAGCAAGGGTGTGTCTCAGTTTAACTTTTCCTTAATAAATGCTTTTTGACGTTTGCTCCAGGAATTTCGAAGCGAGACGAAGGTGGCTTTGTATGGCAAGCCAAGTGTCTCATTAATGGCCACTTTTACCTATCAATTAGTCACTTGGCTTGCCATATGAGTTGAGGGCCCTCTAGTGGCTGAAAATGGTAGTGTTCGATATTTTCCATGTCAGAATGAATGAAATCGTCAGTTCTCAGTCAAAAATTGGGTTATAAATATGGGGAAAAACCATGAATACGTTGCTAGGCTGTGTAAGTTACAGGCTTGCTAATTTATGCAAAAAACTGCGAGTTACACAGCAAAAAATGTGGTAGCTGCTTTTGTAGGGTGACCGGACTCTGCCTTAAATAAAGGGTAATTCAGGTGGAGCTCAGAGTAAAGCTGCTGCTCCTCTGTATCAAAGGGAGTGAACTGAGGTCTCTTACCGGTAGTTATCTGATTAGGATGTCTCAAGCGTCTCCTCCTTGAGGTTCTCAGGCACGTCCCTCTAGGAGGAGACTCTGGGACAGACTCTGAAGTCCCTGGAGGAATTATACTGTGTATCTTCTCTGACCTGGGAAGAGGAGCTGGAAAAGGAGTCTGGGTTTCCTCCTAGACCTGTTGCCTCCACAACCCAACCATGGACAAGCAGCAGAAAATGGATGAATACTTGCATGAATAAATCATAACGGATTTGTCAAGGCAAATAAACCAATCTATTTGGGAACAAGTAGTTACCTTCCCACACAACTTCCTCTTTTCAGTGTAGCATGAAAAACTAAAACCATGCAACCTTGCATCATGAATTTAAAAAATCATACAAAAGAAAAGATTTTGTCTTGGTGAAAGAGCTTTTTGAATATTTGTCCAAGTCCACATGATGGATCGCGTTGTGGTGGAAAATGCTTACAAGGGGGGATTTTAATTTCTGGCACTAGACGTGGCTGTTTATATGGAGCAAGTTGAGCTTTGGTCTTTGTGGTGAGATAAAGGTGTGTGTGTGTGTTTTATTCCTCATGCTGTGAGGACATAAATCTGTTTAAACCGATACACACTCGGGACCGCTTGTGTTATGGAGACAAAAAAACTAATTGGCATCAAATGTCCACTTCTTATGGTGAGTTTGAGTTTATGGTAATGGTTTGCTAAGAATGGTTATAAATTTGAAGATGAGTTAATCTGAATAAAAAACTAGTTAGAAACTAAAGAGGGAGCTGTGTCTAATAGAAAACACACAGTATACAGGGGAGGCTTACATGCAACCTTTTGACCACACACCAGCTGTGCATGAATGTGGGTTGCTCCAGTTTATGTTGATGGATGAAGTAACAGGTTTAGAGAGCTGAGTCATAAAGCATTTGTCTTATGCAGCAGAACGAGCCTTTAATTGGCTCGATAATCTAAAAAAAATACATATTAGAAGGAATTAAGGGTCAGAGAGATGAGAGAAGTGTGGTTTTTGTGAAGCATCTGTCTTTTTCCTGCAGTCTTGTGCGCTCACAGCTCATGTGTGTCTTCTGCAGGATTATCCCTCATACACAACGTTTGGCCAAAACCAGTATGCGCAGTATTACTCTGCCTCCACTTACGGGACTTATATGACCTCCAACAGCATGGACGGCACTGGTTCCACAGCAGCCTACCAGCTGCAAGATCCCACCCCTGCTATGACGGGGCAGGCTGCTGAACTTCACCCAGGTTTGTGCAAAGAAAATACACAATACAACTCAGAATGAAATGGTCAAATCTCCAGTTTCCTACCCTAAAAGCCCTAATAAAAAGCCTCGACAGCCGATCTGCTCAAGACAATTTAATGAAACTTGATACACAAATGCAGATGAGACAGATGAGGTACACACAAAAATAAACAATTATAAAAAGCATACAAAATGAAATGTAAATAAAAGTAGTGATATAAAACTAATAAAAATAAGCTACACTTATAAAGCTGTGTAAAATACTAAAAACAGGAACATGACTGTGTTGGTTTTTGCCATGAAACCCACAGTTGTTTAACCCTTAGAGAGATCAAGGTTGAGAGCTTCAGATCTTTTTGAAAGATATTTCAGGAAGCAGGACCAAAGTAGGAGAAGGCTCTTTTGTCAAATTCAGTCCTCAGTGAGTGAACACTGCAGGTAATAATGTTTTTCGAGCGCACGCTGCAGCTGCACTGACGACATGACATGTAGGAGGAGATGTATGAGGGCAGCAGACCAAGAAGTGATTTAAAGATGAAAATGTACCAGTGGAAGAGTCTGCGTGAGGTTAATGATGACCAGTTAACCAGTGAATACAGGGTGCAGTGGTGGGTATAGTAGTTGCAGCCAGCTATGAATCTTGGCGCTCCGTGATAGACAGTATCCAAGATCTGCAGGGTGCTTGTAGGAGCATTCATGTAGATATCACTGTAGTCAATGTAGGGAAGGAAAGTAGCAGTTACAAGGTGTTTCCTAGCATTCAGTGTTAGACGGGATCTATTTCTGAAGAAGAAAACCAAGTTTTATTTCAAAGTCAAAGTCAAAAGTCAAAGTCAACTTTATTGTCAGATCTGCAATATGTACAGTGCAGGACATACACAGGACCGAAATTGCGTTTCTCTCAGTCCCTCGGTGCAACAGTAAACATCTAAACATTGAAACACTGAAACATATAATAATAGACATAAGCATAAAAATAGTAAAACTAACACTGTCCTGTGTGTTTTTTTTTTTGTTTTTTTTTTTGCATAGTGGTATAAAAAAAGAGTATAAAAAGTATAACTAAAATAAACTAAAGGTTTCTAGCATTGACATTTGCAAAGTGGCAAAGCAGCGAATGAGTCAATGTACACAGTATATGTATGAGGTAGTAGTTGATGTTGTTGTAGAGGCAAAAAGTGGCATATGCAGTAAGGCACATTGGGCATCCCTAAATAAGACCGTTCAGAGCACACTGTATATGTACCAGCAGTGGTGTAGATATTAAAGTAGTGTAAATAAATGTAAACAGTAGTAATTACATGTAAGCAGTAGTAATAAAAGTAAACAGTATTAATAAATGTAAACAGAGAATGTAAACAGTATTATGATTATAGGCAGTGATGTAATACAGACATTAGTGCAATTATGAGAAGTAGTGCAAACTGTATGAGCACATGACCGAGAGTTTAGTGAAAACCCGTTTGATGACACAGAGTCTAGTGTTAAAAACTTTGTGTTGAGTGTAATGTGTGAGAAAGTTTTAGTGTTAAGGCAGTTCAAATGGGAGGGGAGGCAGAGCAGGCAGAGTGTTTAGCATTCTGACTGCCTGATGAACAGAGCTGTCTCTCAGTCTGCTGGTTCGAGCCTGGAGACTCCTCAGTCTCCTCCCTGATGGCAGCAGTCTGAAGCAGCTGTGTAGTGGGTGTGTGGGATCACCTGCCATGCGGTGGGCTTTCCGAGTGAGGCGTTTGCTGTGTAAGTCCTGCAGTGAGGGCAAGGAGGTGCCCACGATCTTCTCAGCTGCTCTCACAATGCGCTGGAGGCTCTTGCGGCAGGATGCAGTACATGCACCAAACCACACAGTGATGCAGCTGGTCAGGACACTTTCTATGGCACCTCTGTAGAAGGTGCTCATGATGGGGGTTGAAGCTCCAGCCCTTTTCAGCTTGCGGAGAAAGTAGAGACGCTGGTGAGCCTTCTTTGCCAGTGCTGCAGTGTTCCTGCTCCAGGACAGGTCCTTTGAGACGTGCACTCCCAGGAACTTGGTGCTGTCTACTCTCTCCACTGCGGTGCTGTTGATGGTCAGAGGAGGATGTTGGGCATCCCTCTTCCTGAAGTCCACAACAATCTCCTTTGTCTTCTCCACGTTGAGAGTGAGATTGTTGTGTCCGCACCACAAGGCCAGGCGGCTCACCTCGTTCCTGTAGTCCGTCTCATCGTTGTTGCTGATGAGACCTACCACTGTTGTGTCGTCCGCAAACTTGATGAAGTGGTTGGAGCTGTACGATGGTGTGCAGTCGTGTGTTAGCAGGGTGAATAGAAGGGGGCTCAGCACACATCCTTGTGGGGCCCCTGTGTTCAATGTGATGGTGCTAGATGTGTTACTCCCGATCCGTACTGTCTGTGGTCTCCCGGTCAGGAAGTCTAGCAGCCAGTTACACATTGAGGTGTTCAGCCCCAGACTGTCCAGTATCAAGTTTTCGACATGAGGCTTAAAATATATATATATTTTTATTTTACAATAAAGAGCTATAATAATTATTAGTAGGAAGTGCTATGGTCACCCAACAAATATATTATTTCATCAATTGAAATTATTAAAATTTTATGAGTTGGTTAAATATAGTATTTTGCAAGTCATGTACCGTATAAAGCTCATAAAAAAATGTAACCACAAAT
>JBBPBX010043718.1:16536-27789 GCA_038048925.1 Garcialebias charrua
ATAACCTTAAGGTAACTGAAATGTTTGTAAAACCTCCATTTAGAACTACAGGTAGTCCCCGACTTACGAGCGAGTTCCGTCCCTAGGGGGCGCTCATATGTCAAAAATTCGTAAGTAGGATCACCATTAAAAAATATATATATATATATATATTTTTTTTTTAAATGAGATGCATATTCGTAAGTCCGGGACCTCGTAAGTAAGAGCGCTCGTAAGTCGGGGACTACCAGTACTGTAGTATGAAGGAGCTGCGTTGTAATTCAGAGAATAGGATTGTGTAATTGTCTCCATCGCCTTAAAAATTTCTCAAGCAATGTATACGTTTAAAAAGATAAAGTTAAAATTGTTAAAGTATTGTGAAAGGTGCCTGATGATTTTTGTTTTCACTTTGGGGATTGTTCAAGCCTGCGTTGTTTGTTTATTTATTTATTTATTTAAACAAGGGGCAGATATTATAAGACTTTTCTTCTTATTTCTGCACCCTTTTGTTTAATTTTTTTTATGAATTTGTTTTTCTTTTAAATTAATAATTTTTTTTTTAAGCTATGTGCATCAACCAAGTATTTGTAAGAATCGTTAAAACTCAATAGGAACACCATTCAAAGATAAAATAGAAGGAAATACTACTGTGACCGACTTCCTGTTTGGGTTTCATCAGCATTTAGCACCAGTTTGAGATGGAACAAATCTGACTGGATGATGTTGAATACAGACTGTAAAAGCTGGAAAACCTTAGCAACTGTTTTAGCTCGACAATAAGCTACTGTATCGTCAGCATAGAAATGTAAGGATACATGAGGAATGATCTGACCTACACTACTTATGTAAATTGTAAAGAGAGTGTATCCTAAGACTGAGCCTTGTGGTACACCATTGACAGTTAAATAACTGGAAGAAGTACCATTACTGTATGTTCATCACCCCAGCTCCAAGGTCAAATGTTATAAAAAGTATTTGCTTATTTGCAGCATAGCTAAGATTGCTGTATAATAATTTGTCGAAGGGCGTATACTGTATAATGTGCCGTTCTCTTGTTCACTTTTATTTTCTCGTTTCCAGTTGAAAAATAAAGCAGGTTTGGTAACGAACGTAACCGTTAACGTAAAAGTCCAGATGCTAATTGGAAGAGTTGTCACATAGACTCAGTTTGTTATAGCAAGTGTTGAATTTATTGTCAAGGAGAGAAAATGAATGGGGCAAAGCGAGTCTAAAATGCATGCGTGTAGTGCCCACAAACCTGGATTTTAATCAGTGTTTCTGCGTTCTTCTTGCTTTTCTTTGGTTTGTCTTGGCTGTAGTTCAGGAAGCCTGATTACAGTAACTTATCATTTGTCCTGTCGCCTTTTTTCCCCCCCTCGCTTCTTCCTCATTTGTGTTTTACTCAACTAGTTCAAGTCAGTATTTTTATTTCCTTTAGTCACGTGCTGTTTGGGTCTTTGCTATCCACCCCCCACTCCTGCACTTTCCCTTTAGTCTCTGATTGAGACGTAACAATATGAGAGCTGAGGCTCGGGGTCTGGTTTTAGTTACGGAGCAGCAGTGGGAGCATATGGCGCTGGGCAGGGTGTGCTCGTGTGGAATGTCTGTGTCTGTGTGTGCTTGATCCTACATTCAGAATATTGTAATATCTTTGTAAGAAGCATTGGATTGTGTAAGCTGTCTGATTTATCTCATAGTTTTTGTCTTCCCCCCCCTCCTGTTAAATGTTCACATGTCCGTGTTCTCATGAATCATTCTCGTTAACAACGCTGCTTTTGTTTTGGTTTATTACTGGTCTTTTAGTTGATCTGTCATGCCAATTACTTTGAATTATTAACCTTGCCAATACTGTACATCTACTCCACTGTATAACGTCTAAGTTATTGCTCCTCCTGAAGCGGACACTGAATACCTGTGGAATCGGCTCCAACCCCATCATCATTATAATTTTTCTTTCTACGCAGCAGTGCATGTAGTCTGATTACTTGTGCAGATTCAGGTGGATTTTTGCCAAATATGAAATGTTTCCAAACACCTTGTCTGCGGCTCTTTTCTCTCTCAGGGGACTTTGAAACAGTGCAGAGCCCCTCTACGCCTATCAAAGAGCTGGACGACAGAGCCTGCCGGAGCGGGGGGTCCAAGTCTCGTGGCAGGGTCCGCAAAAACAACCCCTCTCCTCCTCCGGACAGTGACCTGGAGGTAAAGGACCGAAGAACGCACTCTCACAATGACGGACCTTGTGTTTTTCCTCCAACCTGCTCTCTGTAGCTTCAGTAAACGAACAGAGCTGAGTACAGATGTCACTCTCTACAGCTGGAGTGTTGCTAAAACACATCTGGTGTATGGTTCTGTTTGTTTTTGTGTTCTGCAGAGGGTGTTCGTCTGGGATCTGGATGAGACCATCATCGTCTTCCACTCTCTGCTCACTGGCTCTTATGCACAGAAATATGGCAAGGTATGACTGCACAACATGGCAGTACCTGGACTTAGCTGCACTCCCTCTGTTTGTCAAGTTGAACTTGAATAGAATGAACCCCTACACTCTGACCTCTTTATAACAAAGAAGAGACTCGTTAAACTATAAAATCAGGCATAAAAATGTTATCCTGAACTACAAACTGGATTCCAAAAAAGTTGGGACACTAAACAAACTGTGAATAAAAACAGAATGCAATGATGTGGAGGTGCTAATAACATCTAATATTCAGAATAGAACACAAATCACAGATCAAAAGGTTAAACTGAGAGAATGTATAATTTTAAGGGAAAAATATGTTGTTTCAAAATTTCATGGCGTCAACAAATCCCAAAAAAGTTGGGACAAGTCCATTTTTACCACTGTGTGGCATCCCCCCTTCTTCTTACAACACTCAACAGACGTCTGGGGACAGAGGAGACCAGTTTCTCAAGTTTAGAAATAGGAATGCTCTCCCATTCATGTCTAATACAGGCCTCTAACTGTTCAATCGTCTTGGGCCTTCTTTGTCGCACCTTCCTCTTTATGATGCGCCAAATGTTCTCTATAGGTGAAAGATCTGGACTGCAGGCTGGACATTTCAGTACCGGATCCTTCTCCTACGTAGCCATGATGTTGTGATTGCTGCAGAATGTGGTCTGGCATTATCTTGTTGAAAAATGCAGGGTCTTCCCTGAAAGAGATGACGTCTAGATGGAGCATATGTTGTTCTAGAACCTGAACATAGTTCTCTGCATTAATGGTGCCTTTCCAGACATGCAAGCTGCCCATGCCACAAGCGCTCATGCAACCCCATACCATCAGTGATGCAGGCTTCTGAACGGAGCGTTGATAACAACTTGGGCTATCCTTGTCCTCTCTGGTCCGGATGACATGGCGTCCCAGTGTTCCATAAAGAACTTCAAATCGTGACTCATCTGACACAGAACAGTCTTCCATTTTGCCACACTCCATTTTAAATGACCCCTGGCCCAGTGCAAACGTCTGAGCTTGTGGAGCTTGCTTAGAAATGGCTTCCTCTTTGCACTGTAGAGTTTCAGCTGGCAACGGTGGATGGCACGGTGGATTGTGTTCACTGACAATGCTTTCTGGAAGTATTCCTGAGCCCATTCTGTTATTTCCTTGACAGTGGCATTCCTGTTTGAGGTGCAGTGACGTTTAAGGGCCCGGAGATCACGAGCATCCAGTAGAGTTTTACGGCCTTGACCCTTACACACAGCGATTGTTCCAGATTCTCTGAATCTTTTGATGATGTTATGCATGGTTGATGATGATAACTTAAAAGTCTTTGCTATTTTACGCTGGGTAACACCATTCTGGTATTGCTGCACTATCTTTCTGTGCAACAATGGTGGAATTGGTGATCCTCTTACCATCTTGGCTTCTGAGAGACTAGCCGTGTTTCCATCAAGGTTTCTAGATGCGCATTTTGAAGTATCGCAGCAGAAAAGCTTAATGGAAACGGCAAAATCCGAATTTACTTCCTCAAATTCGCCAAAAAGTTTATACGCTCGCTTGAGGTGGTTTTTGGGATCTTCGAAAATGAGCAGATGCGCAAAACGACAGATGGAAACAGATTTGCCGACTCAGTTCTGCCGTAGCGAACATTCACGTCACGTGACGTTCAGCTGTTTCCGCTCCGGACAACATGTAACATCGCTAAAACTAGTTGGCATGACAGAATAAATACAACTTGCCCGATAGCAACACGTACCTGAAATATTCTCTCCATTTTGACGAGATGTGTGGCCGGGTTCTGTTTTCAACCGCTACTTCCTGTTTACTGTAGACATGCGTAACGCTGACGTCTGACGTAATGACGCTGACGTCTGACGTAATGACGCTGTGCGTGGCCCGGTAGATGCGATTCAAGCCAGTTGATGGAAACACTTCTGCTTCGCATTAATTTGTATTTACATATTTGCGAGATTTCAAAAATTAGCTCAAAATTCGAAATGAAAATGGATGGAAACACGGTTACTGACACTCTGAGAAGCTCTTTTTATACCCAGTCATGTTGTCAATTGACCTAATTAGTGTTAATTGGTCTTCCAGATGTTCGTTATATGCTCAATTTCCTTTTTCCAGCCACTTATTGCTACTTGTCCCAACTTTTCGGGGATTTGTTGACACTTTGAAATTTTCAATCAACATATTTTTCCTTTAAAAATGTTACATTTACCGTATTCGTCGGCCTATAAGTCGCACCGGAGTATAAGTCGCACCAGCCAAATATGCCAAATTAAATGGAAAAATCAACGTATAGGTCGCACCGGCCTATAAGTCGCACCGGCCTATAGGTCGCACCTCACGTGAGCTGGTGTTTTGCCCAAAATGGACTGGCTGCCAAATTGTTTGGAAGGACTTTTGACAAGATTATCACATTAAAACTACAGTATTTTGTTTGATGTGTCTTCATTAATAAATGAACATTATTTTGGACTGGCTGCCAATTTTTTTAGAAGGACTTTTGACAAGATTATCACATTAAAACTACAGTATTTTGTTTTATGTGTCTTCATTAATAAATGAACATTTTTTTGGTATATTTTGTGTCTTTCATCATTTATCTTTAAAGATAAACACATAGAAATATATTTTTATTAGCTGACATCACAGTAAAAAAACGTCTCATTTTAAAATGATGACAGAAACAGATACTGTATTTATTTTATGGCTTTTATTTATTTATTCAAAACCATTGAAGTCTTCATCTTCTGTGTCACTGGCAAAGAGTTCTGCCAGCGACTGATGAATGGGGTTCAGCGCTGCTTCATCTTCCTCACCGGGGCTGTCAGAGTCTTCCCCCTCCTCCTCCTCCTCCTCCCCCACCTCAGCTCCTGCTGCTCCACCTGCTTCAGCTGAAGGCCCAATCTTAGCCTTCTTCAAGATTATCACATAAAAACTACAGTATTTTGTTTGATGTGTCTTAATTAATAAATGAACATTATTTTGGACTGGCTGCCAAATTGTTTGGAAGGACTTTTGACAAGATTATATTATATTTTGTGTCTTTCATCATTTATCTTTAAAGATAAACACATAAAAAAATATTTTTATTAGCTGACATTACAGTAAAAAACGTGTCTCAGTTTAAAATGATGACAGAAACAGATACTGTATTTATTTTATGGCTTTTATTTATTCATTCAAAACCATTGAAGTCTTCATCTTCTGTGTCACTGCACCATTTTTGGACCAGGCAGATGTCAACAGTGTAGGTACTGTAAAGGGTTTCTTAGCGCCCATAGCGGCCGAAACTGGTACTGCACCATTTTTGGAGCTTTTGACCAAAGTCACATTATGACCAAAATGTTGGAAAAATCGACGTATAAGTCGCACCGGCCTATAAGTCGCAGGGCTTAGAAATGTAGGCAAAAAGGTGCAAAAAGGTGCGACTTATACGCCGGAGAATACGGTACTCGGATTAAACGTTTGATCTGTCATCTATGTTCTATTATGAAAAAAATGTTAACATTTGCCATCTCCACATCATTGCATTCAGTTTTTATTCACAATTTGTTTAGTGTCCCAACTTTTTTGGAATCCGGTTTGTATGTCAGATGATGCTGTTTAAAATAATTTACGGTACTCCAGGAGTTTTCCAGATCTGCTGATATGCAATCCTGAAATTTAGGTATGCGACTGTTGCTTTGATTTAGTTTGTTTGACTGGTGTTCATGCTATTACAATGAGCACCTTTAACCTTTCAGAACTCTAGACACGAAACCAGTTCCTATAGCCTTTATTTGTATTTTTTAAATATATTCCAGGGCTTCATAAGTACAGAAAAATGACAATAGGAGCATGAAAACACATTTGAGTTTCTAGATTATTAAAGGACAACACCCACCGTGACAGTAACAATTCACCATATTGGAGAATTACTGTAGTATTTTATGAATTTTATTTTCATTTTTGCATTTGGGCCAGGCGAGGGTTAAAAAAAAAAAAAAAAAACAACCCACTCCCGAATGAATCCGGAAACCTGGCCGAAAAGTCCCGAAGGGTCATGCCTTTTGTTACATGATCTCCACCCAGAAGGCAGAAGGTAGGAGTGAGTTTCCATGGAGGTTTATGAGAGAGAGTGCGTTAAAACTGCATATTTCCTGCATATTTCCTTGTGCATTTGTGTGTGGACCAGCGCTCTGATTTTATTTATTATTTATTTTATAACACCGCTGCGGACCTGTTGCTGCTCTCATTCATTCTGGAGCGAGCCGCGCGTGTCTCTGGCTCCTCGTTCCTCGTTCCTTTGAAGTTCCTCGTGCCGGTGTAATTTGCTCCCTCGAGTGTATGTATTTGCTCTCGTCAGCCTTGTTGCGGGAAGCAGTGAAGCACGCGCGCGGGCAGAGCTCAGCTGCGAGGCTGGGTGCCTTTCTGATCACGGGGGGGAGAGAATAAAAAGTCAATGCGGAAATGAATGAATTTGTCGCGATCAAACGAATAAAACTAGTATGTCTAAGTGGATGCTCGCTCAGAATATGAGTGAGCGACAGCAGGATTAATTAACACAGGCAGCTTTAGGGAATATTTAAAAATGCTTCCTTTTTCTTTCCCTCGCTCGCCTGTAACTCCAAGGCGTCACTTTGGTGACGTGAATGCCCAAGTGAATGCCCATATATGGAGAGGGGCAGATTTTCCCGGAGCTGCATGCTAAAATCTGCTATAAATCATGAAATAACACATTTAGTGTTATTTCTCCACAATATAAGTAAACGCTCCTGTATTATTTTTAAATAAACTAATAAATATTAATGGCGATGCAATTTGAAAACATGGTGGGTGTTGGGCTTTAAGGTCTTCATTAAGGTCATAAATTATATTGGAAAATTTTTAAATGTTTCATTCCCTACTTTTCGTTTGTTTGAGCAGTATGTCATTATTTATTTTAGTTTTATTAAAATTTGGACAATGTACAAAATAAAACCCCAGACAATTGTTCAAACATTTCCTCACAACTTCAACAAAAAAAAAGCGCTTAGGACAGAAAAGTGTTTGAAAAATCAAACTATTAGCTTAAAAAAGTCCATCTAATCAATAAAGATTAGATGGACTTTTTTAAGCTAATAGTTTAAAAAACAGCAAATAAATGCTGTTTTTTTTTGGGGGGGGAAGTAAATTTTAAAAGGAAGAAATGTTGATTTCAGTTTAGTGATGTCAGTTTAGCTGGGGTACGGCAAAGTTTAGCCAAAATGTACCCAAACGTTTGTTGCGAGCAGAATCTTGTCCTTGCCTGAACGTTCAGTACCGTCGTCGTCAATGAGCTGCCTTCATGAGCCTTCACTCTTGAAATCTACAACAAACAATGGCTGCTTGCTGTGCACAAGCTTCATTTCTCTCAGTGGATCCTCACGTTACACGAGCCGCTCCAGGAACGTTCTGCTCCATTTATGATTGCAGTCTATAAAACGAGTTTTTAAACGTAGCTATTAGTACCTGTCAGTGCTTTCATTAGTTTAATCATCACCTGAATGTGCTAATTTCCTCCTCGGAGGGGTGTTTATTGCCGTTCTCTCTGAACTTATTAGGTGGTCTGACTTTCTCTGAGAGCAGGTACTCTGTTTAGACTTCCCTTTAGTTTTAATAGATCTTGGCTCTGATCTGGGATCATCCTATGTGGCCGCAGGTTTTTACTGGGTGATGTCATTTCCTGTGGCCTGAGGAGGCTTTTTCATCCCTGATCCATTCTGATGTTCTGGTTCTGTTTGGCAGAAGAACAAAAGCTGGCACAGCTTGCACACACACAGCCTTTCACAGAACTTCTTTAACAAACGGGGGGCTGTGGGCACCAGTGGGCTTCCCTTTTTGCTCCACACTTGTGGGTTTTAACGTTTGGCAGTTTGGATTTATTGGATAGAGGAAAAGCCCCGGTAAGCTGTAAACTCTTCTCTCTATGTGTGTGTGTGTGTGTGCGCGGTAGAGACACACACGGCCTCAGTGGGTGAGTCAGCTTGGTTTGCTTTGTGTTTACTGTCGAGAAACAATTAGTGAAAATGTTTTCACAATCTGCATTTTGGCTTGAGTTGCATTCCAGTACGGAAAATGTTTTTGTCTCTTTGAACCCTGGGAAATGAGGACGTGTTTTGTACCGCTGAGCAAAATGAGAACTAGGCCTGTCGCGATAACAAATTTTGCTGGGCGATTAATTGTCTCAGAAATTATTGCGATAAACGATAATATTGTTTGAAATTTGACAATAATTACTAATGTCAAACTTGAGGAGAAATGTTTAATTTGTTTTGAATGTAGTACCTTTTTCAACCACCAGGTGGCAGCATAAGACTGTTTGAGCCGAAGGATGGATAGTGAGGGAGCGAGCAGCGTGTCTCTTTAAGAAAAATTGGAGGGAGGCCCCTTGACGTGACATGTGCTGTCTCTCTTCGGTTCTCAAAATGGCAGCCACTCGGTGTGGTTTGAGCTCTTTAGCATAGCATTTTTCACCCAAAGCTTTTAGTAAAAAGATCAGTAAACAAGTTCTCAGCTTCTTTTTGCAGAGAAAAACAACTTCGTACCGGCACGGGTTTCAACTGTGAATTTTGGAGCTTTGACAACAGGGTTTTTCCCTGAGGTTGGCCTGTTGACTTAGCTCGTAGCTTAGCTTCTCAGTTTAGCTGCTTTTAATGATCCAAAAATGCTAGTTTGGATGGTTAAAATAGATTTTAAAAAGAAAAGAGAAAGGGAGTGGTCAGTGAAAAACACCGGAGTTGAGCCTTTTGTCATCCCGTGTCTTCAGTAGAACGAGAGAAACGAGAAGAAACGAAAAAGCCGATAAATGAAAATGAGGTTGATAATTTTCATTTATCATGCGATTAACTGATTTATTGTTTATCACAACAGGCCTAATGAGAATATTTAGACGGGCACAGAGTGGGCCTCGTGATTCTGCTAATAATTCTCTGCTTTTTTTGGTTTGATGGGAAGGGCTTATTTACCCTACATTCTAATATTTTGTACAATTTGTCACCTGGATTGCTTAAAAACAAATTATCACTCGCCCTGTTAATGATGGAGCATTATGCAGTTGTTTGTGTTTGTTTTATTGTCAGTCTTTTGGCAAAATATTTCAAGAACCACTGGATGAATTTTAATGAAACTCTCAATGTGCATGTGATTTATGCTTGAAGTCAGCCTGACAGTCGCCGAGAATCCTCACCAACACGTACTCTGAGAGCAACTCAGTGGTTGGTGAGGTTTGTACGAGTAAACTCAGAACTTTTTATGTGTCTAATCCTAATCTAATTAAAATAATCTATTGTTCTCTGAAAGACTGCACACTGTCATGCTAAAGAACATCTTGAACAAATGACAGAGTTTAGACAAAACTTCAAATATAACAGTATGAGCAATCCCACATGATAATGCAACACTTCAAACTCAGGGTATCTGTTGTGGACAACTCTCTGCTACTACCACATGAAATTGTATCTCTTCTCTTTAGAATTGACTGAGTTATACCCATGATTGTACAGAGTACTGTTGATTATAGTGTGGCAGACATTTTATGTGCAATTGACCCTGAGCATTCAGTCACTGTTATCTGAAAGTTTCATTAAAATCTGCCTTGTGGTTTATGATATATTTTGCTAACAGACAAAAAGGGCTGACTTCAATGGTTAATTCTAATGTTTTCTACAAACAATTAGACGTAGTGAGTAGCTCTTGAAACATCTTCTGTAAATCACTCTCAGCTACTACCACACAAATTTAGCTCAATATCTGTAGAACTGATTGAGTTAGAGCCATTTTTTGTGGTGAGTAATATTGATTAGCTGTGGTAGCCACCTTGATTTCGATAGACTCCAAACTTTAATCAGCTGTAGACATACGTCTCAAGATTATTACAGTATATTTTACTAACGGACAGTGTTGACTCCAAATAGGTAATGGCCTTAAATGATCTGTTGGCACTTGGAATATATGTTGGGGATCAGTCTCAGCTACTACCTCACCAAATTTTAACCCAGTGTCTGTAAAACTAACACAATGAAAATTAAGTTCAGTTGACTGTGGCAGCCATTTTGAATCGAGTTGGTATAAAAAAAAAACAAAGTCCGTCTTTGCCTGGCGGGTGATAGCAGTTGTGTCCACGCAGGCACGAAAACAGTCCCAAAAGTTCGTGCAGTAAGTTCACTTTGAGTAATTCTACAAACATTAATAAACTCGTAGAGTTCAGCCTTCAAATGAACGTTTAAATGTTTTCACATTTTTAGTTTCTGCTGATGTGAGATCAGTGCCAGCTGCTGCTTCTGTTTGTGTTTCCACATCACCACAGGAAGCACAAAGCTTTAGAGCAGGGGTCTGCAACCTGCGGCTCTGGAGCCACATGCGGCTCTTTCAAGCTTTGACCAAAACTAACATAAAACTGAAGTTTATAGGATGTTCTACCCCTACCCAAAACAAAACAAAAAATACTTGTTTTAGCAGTTTTCCTGTGATTCCTTTGCAAATATGTAGATACTAGTAATAATACACAGAGTAAATTATACTCCCTTTAAATGCTTTATTTCTTCAAAATAGAATGCTCAATTTCTCCACAATAAAAAAAAATCACATTTTCCTGCACCGTTCATTGTTTTAGTTTTTTTTTTTTAAATAGGCAAAAAATAATATGTATATAAATATATATTCTTTACAAGAATCCAGTCTTATGGACTTGTGACCTGGATATGGGCACCAGTGACCCCCTGCAATCTGAAAAGGAAGAAGCAAGTAAAGATGATGGCTGGATGGATGGATGAACTGAAAGATGGATGGATGGAATCCAGTCTATTTTGTCTCAAAATGTAAAAATATCA
>JBBPBX010043720.1:9038-27789 GCA_038048925.1 Garcialebias charrua
ATATATATATTCTTTTTACTAGCCTTATTGCATATGCCACTTTACCTCTATACCAATATCAACTACCTCATACATATACTGTGTACATAAACTTCATATGCTGCTTTGTCACTTTATTACAAATGTCAATGTCAGAACCTTCATTTTATTTTATAGATGTACTTTTTATACTTTTATACTACTATGCTAAACTCAGGACAGTATTACAATTTTATTATTACACTTTTATTATTACATTTTATGCTTATGTTTATTAAATGTTTTATGTTTAAATGGTTATTGTTGCACCGGGGGTCTGAGATAAATGTAATTTCAATCCTGTGTATGTCCTGTACATATTGCAGTTTTGACAATAAAGTTGACTTTGACTTTGATATTACTCAAAGGTGATGTCATCCAAAGAGCTGTTTAAAACACACAAGACATGATTTGTTCAGTAGAAGCCCACTTCAAAAAAATTCTGAACTATCGCTTTAATATTAAAGAACATACACATAGAAAATAAAAATCAACGATTTGTACCCACCAAGGAAATTTCCACAGACGGATTGTGTTATTTCAAACCGTACTGTGGACAAAAAGGAGGTTGATATTTGTCGAGCATTAGCTCCCCTGATTACCGGGATGCGCGACGAGGATCTCTAGAGTCCGGGGTCCAGAGCTAATGTAAACTTAGCCTTCAGCTATGCGGCCGTCCTCTTTCTCTTTTGAGCCTTTCATCATATTTTCTTTCTTATCTCCTCTACGCACCACAAGGCTCCAAAATATTTCATTCCTCTCCCTCCTGTTCCCATTCCAGTGTCGCTGCACATTTGTTCGAGGGTGTCGTGGATTAATTTTTCATGGCACACTTGTATCTCGTGGCTGTAAACAGCGTTAATGTGCCGTATCAACACGATCAAATTAATTATTTATGACGCCATTGACAATGCAAACCATTGGAGGGAGAAATATAGGGAATGGTGAAATTAAAACGCTCATTTTAAGAAACTGTGCAACTACTTCCACACAGATTTGCAATAGTATGTTAATGAGTACTCAAACAAGCTCACCTTTTCTTCATGAGGAGCACCACTCCTAAGAAGATGATGACGAAGAGGAGGATGCCAGCGATGACCCCTGCGATCTTTACAGTGTGGTCTGTTTGCTTCTCCGGCTCCACTGCGTCAGGTTTATGCGTGGCTGCTCCTGCAAAATATCAATAACACTTTACAATAAAGTACCGGTACACAAAATTTGATTAACTACTAGGGAACGGCTCAGGAACAAATCAGGAGCTAATGGGTAGTTGACCAGTACTTACTGGGGAACACAAAGCCAAGCCTTATTAGGGGACCCAAGTGGGTTCTGACTAAAGTAACCCTGCACCAGTGAGGTCAAAGCTTGTCATTGTCAAAAACCTGTTTCCTAGTGATTATTGATTTTACTGGATTTTCTCTTTTGTAAACCTATTGATGAAAGACATTAGCAATTTCATAATCCTCATAATCGTGGCCGAGATGGTGTAGAGGCAGGGCGGCCTCTCGTTGAGAGGTAACGTTGTCTCGCGAGATGCTAATGCTAGCGCTAGCAGAGCCCCTAGCAAGTCAGCGTCACGGACAGCATGGCTTCGCCGGATGAAGTTGCTATAGAAGACGCCCCAACTACTGATGGAGGGTCCCGGTGCCGCAGACGCCTCTACATTGATGGAGGGTCCCGGCGCTGCCGACGCTGCCCCGAATGTAAAGACACGCGTGTAAACACCGGTGTGACCGGTGTTGCCAGATAGAGTCCCACCCACCCAAAGCACTCTTTACCCGCAAAAGTCAGAAGGAAAATCGCGGTGAACCGCCCAATCTGGCAACACTGGTGAGTGACGGCTGCAGATTCAGCGCTGATGCGGATATTTATGTTCAATTTTTGGAAAGTCCTGCGTGAATATCTATTTTTTTTAACAAAGTTGAACGTTCTAAGGTCTAAGGAGATTCAATCAGTAAAATGAAGACATCAGTTGGGTTTGTAATACATGTTAAAACAGAATAAAAGCCTTTTTGCGGCATAAAACCGATCTTTGAAGTTTTCTTGAACTAATGTTAAAATCTCGTCTCGTTCTCGCGAGATCTGTGATTTGTCTCGTCTCGTCTCGTCTCGTGAGTTTTGTGTATCGTTACACCCCTAGTAACTAATCATTAGTTCCTGATTAGTTCCTCTTCGTTTCCCAGGTAACTAACACGTAGTCCCCTAATAAGGCTTGACTGTGTTCCCCAGTAAGTACTGGTTAACTAACCAGTAGTTCCTGATTAGTTCCTCTTCGTTTCCCAGGTAACTAACACGTAGTCCCCTAATAAGGCTTGGCTGTGTTCCTTAGTAAGTACCGGTACTGGTTAACTACCCATTAACTCCTGATTCATTCCTCTTTGGTTTCCATGGTAACTACCAATTAGTTCCTGATTAGTTCCGCTTCGTTTCCCAGGTAACTAACACGTAGTCCCCTAATAAGGCTTGGCTGTGTTCCCCAGTAAGTACTGGTTAACTACCCATTAGTTCCTGATTAGTTCCTCTTTGTTTCCCAGGTAACTAAAAAGTAGTCCCCTAATAAGGCTTGGCTGTGTTCCTTAGTAAGTACCGGTACTGGTTAACTACCCATTAACTCCTGATTCATTCCTCTTTGGTTTCCATGGTAACTACCCATTAGTTCCTGATTAGTTCCTCTTCATTTACAAGTTAACTAACCAGTAGTTTCCCAATAAAGCTTGGCCGTGTGTTCCCCAGTAAGTAATGGTGATCTACCCAAAGCTCCTGATGCATTCCTCTTTGTTTCTATGGTAACTACCCATTGGTTCCTGATTAGTTCCTCTTCATTTACAAGGTAACTAACAAGTAGTCCCCTAATAAGGCTTGGCTGTGTTCCACAGTAAGTACTGGTTAACTACCCATTAACTCCTGATTCATTCCTCTTTGGTTTCCGTGGTAACTACCCATTAGTTCCTGATTAGTTCCTCTTTGTTTCCCAGGTAACTAACACGTAGTCCCCTAATAAGGCTTGGCTGTGTTCCCCAGTAAGTACTGGTTAACTACCCATTAGTTCCTGATTAGTTCCTCTTCATTTACAAGGTAACTAACCAGTAGTCTCCTAATAAGGCTTGGCTGTGGTTAACTACCCATTTGTTCCTGATTCATTCTTGAGGCGTTCCCTAGTACCTCAGGTGCGACCTATATATGGATGTTTCCAATTCTTTGGCAATAATTGGACAATGCGACCTATATTCAGGTGCGACCTATATTCCAGAAAATACGGTAGTTAATCAAATTTTGTGTACCTTATTGTAAAGTGTTACCAAAACATCATAGGGATTACATTGGGCAGCACGGTGGCACAACTGGTAGAGCTGCTGCCTCTCAGCGAGAAGGTTGCCGGTTCAAATCCCGGTCCGGGGCCTTTCTGGGTGGAGTTTGCATGTTCTCCCCGTGCATGCGTGGGTTTCCTCCGGGTACTCCGGTTTCCTCCCACAGACCAAAAAACATGCTTGTTAGGCTGATTGGTGACTCTAAATTGACCCTAGGTGTGAGTGTGAGAGTGGATGGTTGTTTGGTGTGAGTGAGACAGGTCCCTCTTGTAAATGAGTCCCCGTGACTCAACGAGGCTAGCCTGTATAAATAAAGGTTGAATGAATGAATGAATGAAAAAAAATTAAAACAAAAACTTTGAATCTAATCTTGTCATTTAGCAGGAAGCACACAAAACAAGTAGACTACAGTAAACAGAACCACAAATGCACAAAATGTGGAACAAAATGATGCCAAGACTCAAAGTACATGACTTCCAATTGTTTCAAGAGTCCACTTTCAGCTCTGCCCTTAGTGGACATCAGCAATCTGTGGATGAAGCTGCACTGCCACAGATAAGTGCATACCTTCTTTACCCTTGCTTAATCACATTTGTGGCAAATGGTTGCTAAGATGTAGAAAATGCATGATGCAGTGCGGTAAAGATAATACCCGAGAAGATAAAAATGCCTGAAATAACCAAAACATTAAATATCAGCCTGCAGGGAGATAGCCAACAACGAAAGGCGCAAACAAACAGGGTAATATAAAAAAAAGGCAGCTTGTTTCAACAGCATCTGTTCTTTGGAAAGTGATAAGGCACACTCTGGAAGAAGATGTTGCTTGAATCACATCTGTCCACCTGAGCAACACCATTATTCCTTGTCACCAGCTGTAAATTTAGAATAATAAATTGTTATGTCAAACAGCTAGTATTGCCATTTTCCGTCCGTATCGAAAGAGTAAATATCCATCCTGAGATGGTTGTGACACATTGTTTTAGCTCTGGTGCGCCGTTATCAACCTTTATTTAAAGAAGACATATGATTTTAGACAAAGTGGTGGGGGAATGCCAGTCTGCATAAAAAATAAAAAAAAATCATGTCTGGAGTTATGGAGGTGATTTTATCCTAAAACATTGCTTCACTCTAATTTTTCAGAAATGCTGTCAGTTTTAAACCGTTTGAGTTGTGAGCTGTATTCAGTTAGTTTTATTTTAATCTGAGCAGAACAAGAATAAACTGTTACACATAAGCATCATGTTTTAGTGCTACGACTGCAACAAGTAATCAACTCACTTAATCTCCACAAAGTAATGAGAAATATTCACGAAAGTGGATTAACTCCTGTCAAAAACTTTCAAAAGTGATGAATCACACTAACAATCTTTCATGTCTGCTAAGAAGATGAAGGTAGACAACAATGTATGCATGTCTTTGATTTAAAAACGACAAGTAATATGCTTGTGTGCTTTCTTGCTGAAGGGACTATAGAGTCACCACATTAACAAGGAAGGAGCGGGGAGGGTCAGAAAAGGCTCCAGTGGCGACGGGCCTGACCTGTTAGTTGGTTGTCACCGGCTGCCGGGGCCATGCGGATGTAGGGGGTTGTGAGCTGAGTCACGAGTATGGCGGCTGAGTATAGTCAGTAGATCCAGGATTGACATGCAGCAAGAAAGAGACAAAAAAAAAAGAGAAAGACCACACCGGAGCTCAGACATTAGTTTTCACCACCATGCAAGACCGAGGTCACATTTCTCCCCTTTAATGACCACTATGTTGACAACCTGTAAGATTCAAATAGGTTTTAAAATCTGGCTTTGAAGATACAAAGCCTTCATCCAGCTCCATCTAACATTAAAGATGTGAAGGTTTACTTGTGGCTCCTGGAGTTTATAAAACTCAAATGGGAGGCAGAGGTTTCAGTTGTCGAGCTCCTCTCTTGTGGAACCAACTTTTAGTTTCCGTCCACGAGGCCGACACTGTCTAGTCTTGACTTAAGCCTTTCCTGTTTGATCAGTCATACAGTTAGGGTTAGCTTGGGTTTCTTGAGATATTCTTTAGCTATTCTGTTATAGACTTAGACTCTTGGACTCTGCTGGTGGTTTTACTCTGATTTTTTTCCCACTTCCTATAGAAACTACACCCTAATCAGCCATTTTGTGTCTGTTTGTGTCACTTTCTTATCCTTTCCACCCCCGCCAGTCAAGGCAGCAGGTTCGGATGTTGTCAGTCCATACAATGGGCGTTATCAACTGTTATCATCCTCATTTGTAGCGGCGAATAGGTCACAATCTACCTACTAGCATGTTTAACAGAACGTTATCAGCGTTGTTATCGCTGTGAGTAGGCAGCGTGTTTCCGTAAACCCGGAAGTGTAGCGTTTTTGTTTTTTTCAGCTTATGTAACAGTTTTCCTCAACCTAACCTTAAACCTGACCCAGAGGACCAACCCTAAGCCTAACCCCCTTACCCTTGTGCCTAAATCTAACCAAGACCCTANTATATATAGATATATAGATAGATAGATAGATAGATAGATAGATACATGTAGATAGATATAGAGATAGATAGATAGATAGATAGATAGATACATGTAGATAGATATAGATATAGATAGATAGATATTTGTTTCCTATAGAAACTACACCCTAATCAGCTATTTTGTGTCTGTTTGTGTCATTTTCTTGTCCTTCCCACCCTCCGCCAGTCAAGCCAGATGGCCGCCCATCCTGTCTGATTCTGCTGGAGGTTTATTTCTGTTAAAATATATCAAACTGAATGGGATCAATTTTCATTGTTATGCTGATGATACAGTTATATTTGTCCATGAAACCCAATTAATCCAATCAGTTACTCAGACTATAAGCATGTCTTACAGACATAAAAACCTGGATGACCCTACATGTTCTGCTTTTGAACACAGAGAAGACTGAGATTTTAGTTTTTGTACCTGAGTATTTTAGGAATAACATTTTCATTCTTTCTCCCTGGATGGCATTTCTGGCCTCCGGTTCTAATTTTAAAAAATCTTGGTGTTATTCTTGATCAGGACATGTCTTACTAGATCTCTCCAGTTTTAGCTTCTCTCCATTGGCTCCCTGTCAAATCCAGAATTGAATTCAAAATCTTACTTCTAACCTACAAAGCTCTCAACAACCTAGCTCCATCGTATATTTGAGATCTCATTGTTCCACATTTTCCTAACAGAGCACTTCACTCTCAGACTGCAGGTTCCTAGAGTTTACATGGGAGGAAGATCTTCCAGTTATCAGGCTCCTCTCTTGTGGAACCAACTTCCACTTTCTGTCTGTGAGGCTGACACATTGTCCAGTTTTAAGACTGGGATTAAGACTTTCCTTTGTGATAAATCCTATACTGAGTCGGCTTGGTTTCTTGACTTATTCCTTATCTTATGCTACTCTAACCTTAGACTACTGGAGAACAAATTGACATAATTTAATCAAATGAACAGTTACAAATACATACAAATGAATAGTTTGTTTTTGTAATTATTCTTTCTTAGCATGTGATTTCTGTCTTTTTGTCTTTCCTCCTCGAGGAAACCTGATGGTCTCCAGACCTGTCATGCTGTGTTCGTTTTCTCCTTCCTGTCCTCTCAAACCCAGCAGGTCAAAGCAGATGTGCCGCTTGTGCAGAGCCTGGTTCTGCTGGAGGTTTCTTCCTCACGAGGGAGTTTTTCCTTTCCACTGTTGCCTCTGTGTTTGCTTAGGATGGGAGACTGCAATGAAGTTAAACTCAAAGCAGTCTGTTGGCTCCTTTACTTTACATTGTATGTGAATTGGTTGTATTGGAAACAAATGAATCGATCTGTAATTGGGTTTGAATCTGGATTTGAATTGTTTTTATGATTTGGACTTGTTTTTTCTGTCGTATAGCATCCTGAAAAGAAATTGTTTTACACAGCTCATCTTTTTAAATCAGATGTAAATGTTTTTACTCTTTTCTCTTGTATGAGCTATCTGACTACACCCCATTGACCCAAGCCGATGTACCACCCCCACCCCCCAATAAATATATAGTGGCGCTGAATGCAAACCACACAACATATATATGAGATTGTCAGGGCATGTGACAGAACCTCCCACAGCCCAGAACAGATTGTGACTACAACTCCCTCTGGCCTTGTCAATTCTGCACCCAGATCAATGGCGCTTAGACTTCATCACCCTTAATGTGAGGAGCAGGACATTCAGGCCGCGTAGCTAAGTATCTGCAGACCTCCGTGGGCACACATGCTGCCTCCAAGTCATGGAATAACACATGTTCTCAATCAATACATGGACCAGGATTCATGTTCGAACTTAAATCACACAGTTGTTTTTTTAATGCAACAGCAAAGTCTAACACAGCAGTAAACCAACAAACTGGAAACACGTTCAGTTAGTTCTGAGATGTCAAATGTAAGTTGTGTTAGGAGCTGCACACGGTAAAAAAAAATTTTTATACAAAATTTAATCCAATCCTACCTTTGGTGGCAACTCGAACGCAGTCGATTTTAGTTTCCTGTTCAGACAGATACAAAGAATCACACAGGAGAGGAGGATCTCAGGTTATTATACAACACATTCACAAGAGTGCACACAAAGACACACGTATGAGAGCAGCAACACATATCCAAGAACCTGCGGTTACAGGAAACATTGTGGCCAGATTCATGCTGTCCCCTATCATCTGTTGAGCTCGAGGACTGTGACACAAAATGCACCTAAGCGAAAGGGCCTGCAGCACAGATTAGAGGTGCTGAGCTGCTGATTTGTCAACCAGCAGTGATCTGTCGGCAGCTTGCAGCTCAAGGTGGTCATCCACTGTGGAGAAAGCAGAGCCCTGTGACAAGCACCACCGACCCACTGAGCAGGGCTCCAGAAACGACACATCGGGGAGACTTTCAGAATATGTAATGGACTTTCAGCTCGGAAAACAGAAAACAGCAATTGCTGTTGTCAGAGAAGTTTGCTGTCAAAAAAACGGAATAAAAAAAGGCACAGAAACAGGGATGGGATGAGTAATGCAACAACAACAAAAATGTGTTTCAGTCCGAAAAGTAGATAACATTTACAGGTCAAATATAAGAAGATAAATGTTGCAGCTTTTAAGCTGTTAAATTACTTTCTTTTTTTATTATTATTAACAATGTGATCCATTAAAATGTATTTAAAGACAAGACAACAAAATTGGAAGTTTGGGTAGTGCACACCATTATGGGGTACTATCTGTAAAGTTACATAGTCAAAAATCAACAGCAATATTTGGGTTTATTTAGCTTATTTCTTAAGAAAAGAAATTGATTTTTTCAGTCATATTTTCAACAAGTTATTCATACATTTATAAATGTCATAATTACAAACAAAATATTTAATTTATAAGCTAAATATTTAGTTTACAAACTAAATACTTAACTTGCAAGGCAAATATTTAGTTAGAACAAATAAATATTTAGCTCCACACTAAATATATAGTTTACAAACTAAATGTTTATGTCCAAGCTAAATCTTTAATTTACAAACGAAATATTGAACTTGCAAGTTAAATGTTTAGTTAGTGAACTAAATATTTAGATGTAAATTAAATTTTTAATTTCCAAGCTAAATATTTATTTTCAAAACCAAATATTTAATTTCCAAACTAAATATTTATTTCTAAGCTAAATATTTTAATTCCTAAACTAAATGAGGTATGTATATAGCGGTTCAGCTTTTATTTAGAAAGTCCACTTCCACTTTTCAGTAAGGAATTTGCAGATTAGCTAAATATTTCACTTGCAAGTTAAATATTTAGGTACAAGGCAAATATTTAGTTAGCAAATTAATTATCTATTTTGGAAATTAAATATTTAGTTTGGAAAATAAATTGGTAGGTCCGAGCTAAATGTTTAGTTAGCAAATAAAATATTTATTTTGGAAATTAAATGTTTAGTTTGGAAAATAAAAATGTATGTTCAAGCAAAATATTTAGTTAGCAAATTAAATATTTAGATTAGGAATTAAATGTTTATTTTTGAAAATAAATATTTAGCTTGGAAATTAAACGTTTAATTTACAACTAAATATTTAGTCCACTAGTTAAATATTTAACTTGCAAGTTAAGTATTTAGTTTGTAAACTAAATATTTAGCTTGTAAATTAAATATTAGTTTAGAACTATGACATTTATAAATGTATGAATAACATGGTGAAAGTATGACTTTGAAAAAAAAGCCCTATTTTTTCTTATGAAATGCTAAATAAACCAAACTATTGCTGTTAATTTTTGACTGTGTAACTTTACAAACGGCACCCCATACACCTTCAATAAGTGCTTATCTTGTCTGAAAAGCTCAAACAAAAATCCAAATGATCAAACGTTAAAATAGCTCGGATAAATCAAACTCTGAAGAAAACGACATCATCCCATTGAAAGAATGAACATCATACAGCAGTTTTCATGCCAGAATTTTAGACTGAGATCATTTTCTGCTGAGAAATGACGACATTATAGTAAAACCTTGAAAAAAAATAATGCAAGATGCCACGCCTTTAGCCACTTCCACATACAATTTTAGCTCAATATCTGTCAAACTGACCGATTCATATTCGTTAATGTGTCGGATAATATGGCCAAGCCTTTAGCAGCCATCTTGAATTGATTGATTTTGATTACTTTTTTGACAGTTTCATGAAAATCTGTTTTATTGCTTATTCTGTTAAAAGAAAAACAGTGGTAACTCCAACAGTTATTGCTGAAGTTTTAAGCAAACAAAACCACACGCGAGTTTAGTTCAATATCTGTCAAACTGATGGAAATGAAGCAATGTTTGTTTCCAAGGTTAGTTAGCTGGGGCAGCCATCTTGAATCAAATTATCTTTAAAAGTCTACAAGTTGAATATATAC
This sequence comes from Garcialebias charrua, assembly GCA_038048925.1. Taxonomy (NCBI): domain Eukaryota; kingdom Metazoa; phylum Chordata; class Actinopteri; order Cyprinodontiformes; family Rivulidae; genus Garcialebias; species Garcialebias charrua. The sequence goes on from JBBPBX010043720.1 coordinate 19,234, forward strand.
CTTCAGTCATTACTTCCTGCGGGTTTCACCTAAATCTGTCAAGTGGTTCATTGGATATTTTGCTAACAAACAAACAAACTGCAGTTATTGCTAAAGCGTTAAACAAAAATCTTGTGTAATCTGTTAGTGCTCAAAATATTTGTTGGCTTCATCTCAGCTCCTATCACAACAAATTTGAGCTCATTGTCTGTAAAACTGACCGAGTTATTGACATTTCTGTGTTTACTAAGGTCAGTTGGCTGTGGTGGCCATCTTGAATCAGTTTGACTCCAAACATGTCAATGTCATGTCAATGCTAGAAACCTTTAGTTTATTTTAGTTATACTTTTTATACTCTTTTTTTATACTAGTATGCAAAAACTCAGGACAGTATTATGTTCATTAAATGTTTAATGTTTTAGTTTTAGAGTTGGTGTAAATTTTCATACTCTTATACCACTATGCAAAAACTCAGGACAGTGTTAGTTTTACTATTTTATGCTTATGTCTATTATTATATGTTTCAGTGTTTCAATGTTTAGATGTTTACTGTTGCACCGAGGGACTGAGAGAAACGCAATTTCGGTCCTGTGTATGTCCTGTACAGTACATATTGCAGATCTGACAATAAAGTTGACTTTGACTTTGAAACATTAAACAACTGTAGAGGTACAGCCATTGTTAATACTTGGAGAGTTTCATTAAAATCTGTCCAGTGGTTCATGACTTATTTTGCTAACAGACACAGGAAAACATAATAATTTGCCTTGGCCTTTTGGTGGGAGGCAATAAATATTGAATCTGGCTCGTGTGGAGTAAAATACCAGATGTAAAAATCTGTGCACAGCTGTGTGCCCCACCGACGCTGACGAGAGCCGTCGCACCATTCACAGGTTCCAGGTGGAAGACCGCCGACGCGCTACTCTCCAGAGCTAACGCGCTAATTTGATTCAGCGCCGCCTCACGATGTTTGTATTGCCCTCTGGTGTTTCTCAAGGAGGTTGTTTATGGTGATTTTCATTCAGGACACAATCGGCGGGGCTCTTGAAGCTGCAATCGAGCGAGCGGTGACGGGAGGGGAGTCCTGCCAAGTGCCACTTGATGACAGAAGCTGCGACCTGCACGATTAGTAAAGCCCGCTGTTGTCCCCTGGCTCGCACACTTAGCTGCAGGTCGGACGACTGCATCTCCTGAACGCTGTTGATCGACGTTTTGTGTTGTGGTCGGCACAAAGCTCCATGGAAAAAGGCATGAAAACAGAGCCAGAGGAATTTGGGGGGGGTCATGACACATCGTTCTGCTCTTTAAGGCTGACCCTGCTGAAAGTGGCCGAAACTGCTGCTGTTTGTGTTTATTTGCTGCTGTTAGGAGGCCGCTGGGCGACTGCGCTCTGCACCTTCAGGTCATCGAGGAGTCAATCGGTCCGTTATCCTCTCATTGTTACAGTGCTCATTTCTATTGTTTAATACTAATAATAATAATTAATTCAATTTATAACGCACTTTTCATTACTGAAAATCTCAAAGTGTTAATACTACAGTAATATAGTAAATAGTAAATGCACTGTACTTATATAGTACTTTTATATTGATCCTTATCCTATATTGATCCCATCCTCTTCCCATCAGACAAGCTCCTTCACTGTCCAGTTTTAAAACTCTTTTAAAAACACATTTTTACTCACTGGCTTTTAGCACAGACTGAATTTGTTCTGCACTGTTTTTATTGATCTTAATGTTTTAACAACTGTTTTATTTTTATGTGTTTAAATGTTCTTGATTTTATGTACAGCACTTTGTTGCAGCTGTGGTTGTTTTAAAGGGCTCTATAAATAAAGTATTATTATTATTATTATTATTATATCTTATCAAGATACTCAAAGCTCTTTACATTACAATCTGTGCTCTCTTTTACCCATTCATACGAGCCGCTTCGGATGTTATCAGTCTATTAAATGGTCGTTGTTAGTTGTTATCATCCCAATATGTAGCGGTGAAACTGTCCCTCCTACCTCCTAGTCAGCGGCTTCGGATGTTATCAGTCTATTAAGTGGTCGTTGTTAGTTGTTATCATCCCAATATGTAGCGGTGAAGCTGTCCCTCCTACCTCCTAGTCAGCGGCTTCGGATGTTGTCAGTCCATACAATGGGCGCCATTAGCTGGTGAAGATTCTCAGTCATCCAGGAAATGATCAAATCAAAAAAGGCATTCAATACAGGAGCAACTGGACTTTATTTGTAATAGAAGACGTTTCGCTTCCCATCCGGGGAGCTTTATCAATTCAATTCGGGCGGCCATGGTGTAGTGGTAATGGCAGTCGACCCCTGATCGGAAGGTTGGAGGTTCGAATCCCGCATCCGCCCACCATGTGTCGTTGTGTCCCTGGGCAAGACACTTAACCCCGAGTTGCTCCCGGTAGGTCTGGATGGCGCCTTGCAAGGCAGGCTACCACTACCGGTGTATGAATGTCTGAATGAATGGGTGGATGGCTGGTATTGTAAAGCGCTTTGGGGCTCCTCACAGGGGGCTGGAAAGCGCTATATAAATAAGCTCCATTTACCATTTACCATTTAGTGATGCTTAAAAGGCTGTAGGAAGACACACCCCCCTATGTAAATTTAAGGCAGAGGCAACACACACACACACACACACACATATGTAAATTGACAAATCACACCTCACCCCGAGTGGCTTACTCAATTCAAGGACAGCATGTATAAGTAAGGCTCTTTTTTTTTTCTTCCAAAGACTGAAACAAGACACACATATCCTGCTGTATGTAAATTGACAAATCACACCTCACCCTTGATAGCAGATACCTCTCAAAGTTTTGTTAGAGAGAGTTGTTAAGAGTTGAATTGATGACTTGTTAGAGTTGAATTGATAAAGCTCCCCAGATGGGAAGCGAAACGTCTTCTATTACAAATAAAGTCCAGTTGCTCCTGTATTGGGCGCCATTAGCTGTTATAATCCCCATATATTAGCGGTGAAACTGTCCAATCTACCTCCTAGCATGTTTAAAAGAACGTTATCAGCGTTATTATTGCTGTGAGTAGGCAGCGTGTTTCCGTAAACCTGGAAGTGTTGTGTTTTTGTTTTTTTCAGCTTATGTAACCGTTTTCCTAAACCTAACCTTAAACCTGACCCAGAGAACCAACCCTAAACCTAACCCCCTTACCCTTGTGCCTAAACCTAACCAAGACCCTTTACTCTAAACCTAACCAAGACCCTAAACCTAACGCCAGAGGCTTTACTCTAAACTTTTACACGTAGCTAAAGACGGAGCCTGCTGTCATCGCTTGTAACGGTGACAACGTACCTTTAAACCTCCTAGGAGGTACAGGAGGGGCAATGTGACCGCTACGTATGGTTGATAGCATCCGAAGCGGGGGTCCTAGTAGGTTTAAAGATACATTATTATCATTATTATCCCTGATAATAGGCAGCGTCTCACCGGGGTAAACCAGGAAGTGTCTTTTTTTTTTCAATTTATATAACCCTTTTCCTAAACCTAACCTTACACCTGACCCAGAGAACCAACCCTAAACTTAACCCCCTTACCCTTGTGCCTAAGCCTAACCAAGACCCTAAACTTAACGCCAGACTCTTTACTCTAAACCTAACCACGTGAAGCTATTATCATCACTACCAACGCTAATACCGTTTACATTTATTACTACTGTTGACATTTATTACTACTGTTTACATTTACACTACTTTTATATCTACACCACTGCTGATACATATACAGTATTCTCTGACCAGCCTTATTTAAGGATGCCCAATGTGCCTTACTGCATATGCCACTTTTGCCTCTATACCAACATCAACTACCTCATACATATACTGTGTACATTAACTCATATGCTGCTTTGCCACTCTTTGCAAATGTCAATGCTAGAACCTTCAGTTTATTTTATAGATATACTTTTTATACTTTTTTTATACTACTATGCAAAAACTCAGGACAGTATTACACTTTTATTATTTCATTCTATGCTTATGTTCATTAAATGTTTAATGTTTTAGTTTGAGTTTTAGTTTTAGTGTTGGTGTAAATTTTCATACTTCTATACTACTATGCAAAAACTCAGGACAGTGTTACATTTTTACTATTTTATGCTTATGTTTATTAAATGTTTCAGTGTTTTAGTGTTTAAATGGTTACTGTTGCACCGAGGGACTGAGAGAAACGCAATTTCAATCCTGTGTATGTCCTGTACATATTGCAGTTCTGACAATAAAGTTGACTTTGACTTTGACTTTAATAATGTACCTTTAAACCCACTAGGAGGTACAGGAGGGGCAGTCTGACCGCTACGTATGGGGATGATAACAACTAATAACGGCCATTTAATGCTTAATAACGTTCGAAGCGGGTGTTCATACAGCACTCTAGATCTCAAAGATTAATCAGAGCTTTATCACACTCATACACCACAATCCAACCCCCAACTCTCCCATTGGGGGACGACTGCTCTAACCTCTCTACTTTGCAGTTTTACAGTTTTTCAATACAGTAATTGTCAACTTTAATATTACGGGTACTCACGTGATTGGGACAATACAGATAAAACGTTTAAGAAAAATAATTTGGACAGGCGCCGCCATTTTGTAGTTTTCTTTCAATATGCCTATACACTGTATCACCAGTCCCAAAGAACTACACTACCCAGAAGCCAACAGTGCATCCGGACGCTGTTTTCTTTAAAATTGAGGTAAAGTTCTGATCCGATCCGAAGCTGACTAAAAATGTTGATCCTTATTCTTAGTGACTTGGGCACTCAGTGGTTGCAGAGAGCCGATCAGAACCGGACCAGAACCGGACCAAGGCTGGTGAGTTCCTCATATAACATTTTGCAGTACTGTACATGTTGTTTAAATTACATAGATTTAAGAGTTTAGAACATTGGAAGTGTAGGAAGGGTTTATAAAGCCTTAAAATATATAAATACAAAAATAAAAATAGTGTTTCTGCTTTGCGGTTTTTCACTTATTGCGTGGGTGTGTAGAACGTAACCCTCGCGAAAATCAAGGGACAACTGTATGCAAGACCAAAAAAAGTGCAGCCTTTTATAATTCTTTGCTAAAATAAAAAGAAATAAAGTGTATTTTAAAGTCTTGTGCTTAGTTTGTCTAATTGTTCCAGTCTCAGCGACTGAAGTTGATTAAATTAACACAAATCAGTTGTTCTCTCAATTATGCTAATCTGATTATGACTCAGATGAGACTGTGAACTTGTATATTTGCTAACAGGGGCAGAAACCAGGACAGAGCACGACCATTCTGCTGATTTGTTTATTAAGCAACAAACAGCAAGGATTTTAATTTTTTACGAACGTCCTGTTCATCTGCCGCTATGTCAAAGAACAAAGTGCTCATCTCAAGGCGATCAGTGCAGAAGCATACAAAAAGCTAAGTGCTTCATGTTTTTAAGACTGACACTTCAGAACGAAGCATCAAAAAAGATGAAAAAATAAAAAACTAATCCTAGACGAGCAACTTTGATTACAAACGTTTACACAAATATTAGTCTTCAACTAATGATTTATGGCTGCAACACCCAAATTTTAAAAATTTCTGTTTCGTTTCCAATTGTTTATTACCGTCGTTCCCCCCCCCCCCCAACTGTTTGATGCAAAAAGTCTCAAAAGAGTACTTTGTAGTAATATTCTTGAATTACTTAAAATAACTAAAACATTTTTTGTAAATTTAGTTCAAAGTATCAGTTAAGAAACAAAAAAAAAAGTTTTATTATTTGTTCTAAACATTGTGGATTGAAATAATAGCACCATTGCTAATAATATAAAAGCAATATTTTGTTTGTAAATCTTTGCTTAAAAAAGCAAAGAAAAAAACAAACAACAACAACAAAAAACAGCTTATGATTTAGCCGTAAGCAGTTTTGGGCAAACTGAACTGATAGAAAATGTGTATAAAATAACGAATGTATGAATGAATGATTACCGTAATTTTCAGACTATAAGGCGCACCTGATTAAGGATTTTAAGTGCACCTTGTATTCTGAAAAATATGGTAAAGATTATCTTGGAAAGAGAAATGAAAAAGTTGTAGCTGTTTTGGTTAAACCTTGTAAATGTTTTTCATGACCTCATCTGGATTCATGGAATCTCATAAGAAATGTTAGCAATTGAAGTGCGCTGAGGATGAGTCTCCGCTACTACTTGAGTCTCAGCTTCTACTTGACCTGTCATGATAACAAATTTCGCAGGACAATTAATTGTTTCAGAAATTATTGCGATAAACGATAATATTGTTTGAAATATGAAAATAATTAGTAATTATTGTCAAATTTAAGAAGAATGTTGGTTAATTTGTTTTGGGTGTAGTACCTTTTTATGACCACCGAATGGCAGTACATGACTGTTTGAACTGAAGGATGGATAGTGAGCAGCGTATCTCTTTAATAAAAATGGTAGGCAGGCCTCGTGACGTGACATGAGCCGTCTGTTTTTCCCTTTTTTTGGTTCTCAAAATGGCAGATGCTTGGTGTGGTTTGAGCTCTTTAGCATAGCATTTGTTACACAAAGTATTTAATTTAAAAAATCAGTAAACAAGTTCTCAGCTTTTTTTGCAGAGAAAAGCAACTTTTTACACGAAGACACGTGTTTCAACCGTGAATTTTGGAGCTTTGACAAGACGGACGTTTTTTTCCCCTCCAGGTCGGCCTGTTAGCTTAGCTCGTAGCTTAGCTTCTCAGCTTAGAGGCTTTTAACAATCCAAAAACACAATTTTGGACGGTTTAAACAGATTTTAAAGAGAAAAGAGAAAGAGAGGGGTTGTGATGAGCACCAGAGTTGAGTCTAAACATCCAGTGTCTTCAGTAGAAAGAGAAAGACGAAGAAACGATAAAGCTGAAAAATTAAAATGAGGTCGATGAATTTTCATTTATCATGCAATTAAGTGATTTATCGTTTATCGCGACAGGTCTAGCTACTACCAATTTTTACTTCATATCTTTAAAATTACCTGAGCTGTGGCCATTTATGTTTGTCCAGGTCAGTTCGGCCGAGGTGAGCAACTTGAACCAGGCCAACACCAAAACCAGTTGTGAATGCACACCCAATGATTACGTTCCGAAGATTTTTCATGAGCTGAGATATTTCGCTAACATCACAGACATTGCACTTTAGCTTGTGACAGCGAAAAAATAAATAAATAAGTGGAGGACACCCACCCCATTGGCTGTGCTGACAGCCTGGTAGTAGATGCTGTAGCTCTTCTGTGGCAGCAGAGGGGCGTTCCAGAAACCGTTGTAGGTCTTGTTGTCGCCCACGGTGAAGGGCTGCGGCGAGTGGATGCCGCCGGCAGGGAACTGAGCCGTGAAGTAGTACTGCGAGTTCAGCAGCGTGGCGTTCTGGAAGTGAATGGGAACTGGGTAGCAGCGTAAGATCTCCGCCGTGCCCCGCGCTCTGCGTGGACGTTCCTCCTCCACCACCACCTGGTACGCACTGCAAACACAGTACAAAGACAACGAACTGACTCCGGCGGGCACTTTTTGTTGGATGCTGCTGACAAAAACTAGCAGTTTTTTGTTTCGTCATATACAAAGTAGTTTAAAAGAGAACAGGAAATGCCTCTTGATGCTGCAAAGCTTAAAGGGGAAATGAAATGAAATCTCAAAAAATCGATATAACAAGAATGTCATTTAGTAAACAACACACATGAACATACTTTGTATGCTTTTTTCAAGTCAGTAGCTTAAAGAAATAGTTTTTTACGTTTTTCCTGCTAAATTCCGAAGTGTATTAATTTCTGGAGGTCAGGAAGGAAATGACGCATATTTGAAGGAAATGACGCATATTTGTCCTCCGCGGCGCACGCTACCTTCCAAATAACACTGAAGCTACAAACCCATTATTACTGTCCTCCTGTCTGTCACTTAAAATGGAAGCAGAATACTTTTTTGAATCCGAAGAAATGCAGGAACACCCAGTTTGAACCTGAACCGACAGCTTGATCTCAGAATTTTGATGTAAATACTTCAAGTCAAGTCAAGTCAATTTTATTTCTATAGCACAGTTAAAACAGATAAACTGTTATCAAGGTGCTTCACACACACAACATAAAAGAGGTTTAAAAATTTACAGAACCGTAACACACATCACTAGTAACAATCATGATATTAACAGCAGTAAAAGTAAATAAAAATGTATAAGAACAATATTAAAATGAAAAACACAGTAAAAAAAAATATATATATATATATATATATATATATATATATATATATATATATATATATATATATATATATATATATATATATATATATATATATATATATATATATATATATATATATATATATATATATATATATATATATATATATATAAATATATATATATATATATATATATATATATAAATATATATATATATATATATATATATATATATATATATATATATATATATATATATATATATATATATATATATATATATATATATATATATATATATATATATATATATATATATATATATATATATATATATATATATATATATATATATATATATATATATATATATATATATATATATATAT
>JBBPBX010043721.1:0-27789 GCA_038048925.1 Garcialebias charrua
TAACATACTTTCTGCCACTCCAGATTTCCTCATGCAATACCACACCTCCTCTCTTGGCAACCTGTCATATGCTTTTTATAAATCCACAAAGACACAATGGAGTTCTTTCTGACCCTCTCTGTACTTCTCTATCAACATCCTCAAAGCAAAGATGGCATCTGTGGTGCTCTTTCTTGGCATGAAACCAAACTGCTGCTCACAGATACCGTATTCGTCAGTCTATAATACGCAGTTTTTTTGCTTATTTGAATGTCCTGCATATTATACACCAAAGCGTATTATCTATGGATTTTTTCCCATATTTTTAGACTCATTTTTGGCTCTGATTCGCTGTTTTTCATTTTGGCCTAAAAATGGTGCAGTACCACTTTTGTCCGCTAGCGGACACTTCCAGAGAGTCCACCGACCGTCATGTGTCCGAAAAAAGCCTCCTCTGCTCGGACTGAATGTCGCTGCCCGGCTCCCTGCTCTGGAGGTAGCTACCATTTAGCTGTGTTGTTGTTAGCGTTTTTTTTTTTAGCAAGATAACTCATAAACCACACCGCAGATTTTCTTGAAACTTACAGAGTGTAATTATTTGGTGGTCATTTACAACCTGTTAGCTGCAGAAGATATTAAGAGCTAAAAAAAAAAAATCGCTTTTCGTAGCGTCCCCAAGGCTGTTTGGAAAAAGTCAAACCAAAACAATTTAAATCCAGCAGATTTAACAATTTCGTGAATTGATTAAGGAACGGTTAAGCTCGGGAACCCTATAACTTCAGCTAAGTGAAGTTGACACCCCACCCACGTCAAAAATTAAAGCAAACAGTCTGAATGGTTAGTGCTCCGTTAGTGCTGGTTTGTGCCGTTAAAATTTTCGTTTGTGCTGCTTTGGTTTCGGAGATATTAAATATTATTTTTTTAGGTCATCTAAAGGTCACCATCCCCCCATATACCTCCAAAACGCACCGGAGTTGTCTAGTTTGGTCTAGTTTGTTAGTGCTCCGTTAGTGCTGGTTTGTGCCGTTGAAACTAGCGTTTGTGCTGCTTTAGTTTATGAGATATTAATAATTAAATATTTGACCGATGACGTAGTTTTTCGGATCCGCCTCTCGGATTGCAGTGCGCGCTCCAGACACAGGGTTGCAGTGCGCGCTCCAGACACAGGGTTGCAGGGCGCGCTCCCGACACAGTGGGAACAGATGACCTAAAAAATAATATTTAATATCTCCGAAACCAAAGCAGCACAAACGAAAATTTTAACGGCCCAAACCAGCACTAAAGGAGCACTAACCATTCAGACTGTTTGCTTTCATTTTTGACGTGGGTGGGGTGTCAACTTCACTCAGCTTATAACTTCAGCTAAGAAATATATTTTTTCTCACAAAGAAATAATTGTTTTTACCATGTTTTCTTGTGAAGTCTATCGGTGCTCGCTCGCTTCTGCGGCCGCCATTTTAAGCAGGGCAAACGAGGCACTGACGCGTCACGTAGCGGTGACGCATAATAGATGTGTATTAAACACTGAAGCGTATTATGTACGGTTTTTTCTGGTTTATTTCCAATAATTGGTCAAAGCGTATTATATATGGGAGCGTATTAAATACCGACGAATACGGTAGTTACCTCTTGTCTAAGTCTTGCTTCCACAACTCTCTCCCAGATCTTCATTGTGTGGCTCATCAACTTAATTCCCCTGTAGTTGCTACAACTCTGTACATCACCCTTGTTCTTAAAAATGGGAACCAGCACACTTCTTCTCCATTCTTCAGGCATTTTCTCACCCTCAAATATTCCATTAAATATTTGAGTCAAAAACCTCACTGCCATCTCTCCAAGACATTTCCAAACCTCCACTGGTATGTCATCAGGTCCTACTGCCTTCCCCTTCTTCATTCTTTTCAGAGCTTTCCGGACTTCACCCTCACTAATCTTTCCCACTTCCTGGTCCACAGTTTCTATTACCTCCACTCTTCTTTCTCTTTCATTCTCTTCATTCATTAGCTCCTCAAAGTAATCCTTCCATCTTCCCATCACACTCTCCTCACTTGTTAGAACATTCCCATCTTTAATAAGCCTAACCTGCTGCACATCCTTTCCAGCCTGATCCCTCTGTCTTGCCAATCGGTACAAGTCCTTCTCGCCCTCTTTAGTGTCCAGTCTCCCATACAACTCATTGTACGCCCTCTGCTTTGCCTTAGCTACTTCCCTCTTTGCTCTATGTCCCATCTCCTTATATTCCTGTCTCCTCTCTTCAGTCCTCTCACTGTCATATTTCTTCTTGGCTAATCTCTTTCTTTGAATGGCATCCTGCACTTCACTATTCCACCACCAGGTTTCCTTATCTTCCATTCTCTGTCCAGATGAAACATGAAGTACCTTCCTACCTGTCTCTCTAATTGCTGTTGCTGTAGTAGCCCAGTCACTTCTTACCACCCAGAGCCTTTAAAAGCTCGTCTCTGAATTTCTCACAACATTCTTCCTTCTTTAGCTTCCACCATTTGGTCTTCTTCTCTGATTTTACTCTTTGGCTGTGTCTCAATTCAGGGGCTGGGTCCTCATGAGTGCGCATTTGTCGGCCGCATACGTCATTGCCCCGCGCGGAGGACTGTCCCAATTCGAAGACTCCTCCTCATGCGGCCGAGGAATGCGGCCTACTTCCTGTCGAAATCTGAGGATGCATTCGTGAATCCTTCCAGACGGAGGCTATCCCAGAATTCATAGCGCCAGCAGAGATTTCGCGGGTGGGACTTTCTGCGTGCAGAGTCGGGGCTGCTGTGTGTTGTTGAGTCATCAGCTCGTTTTAACAACAACCTCAGCGCGAATATTCATTGAACCTTTATTTAGTCATCTCAAACAACCTCAGCTCGAATATATCTCATTAAAATTTAACTTCAGAAACGACAAAAAAAATTGTGTTAGCTGAATATACAGTATATTAGTGTTTCTGAGTTTACTGTTTTTGAAGAACTGATTACAAATCAGATTATTTTACACGTGCGTAGCAAGGATTTTCTGAGGGGAAATCTTTTAAAAGCCAGAGTGGACCAGTGAAAAGCAAGCTGTCGAGTAGCTCAACTGGTTAATCAACGTGCGGTTGGCGCAGAGATACTTTTCTCGAAGCTGGTTCGAATCTCACTCGGTACGGTTAAAACTTATTTTACGTTTGTCTTTTATTGGATAAAAAAAAGAAGGAGTTTCACAAACTCCTTCCTTTTAATCTCAGTCCTCATTTTTTTATCCAATAAAAGACAAACGTAAAATAAGTTTTAACCGTACCGAGTGAGATTCGAACCAGCTTCGAGAAAAGTATCTCTGCACCAATCGCAGGTTGATTAACCAGTTGAGCTACTCGACAGCTTGCATTTCGTAGGTCCACTCTGGGTTTTAACAGATCGCCCCTTATAAGCTGATTTGTAATCAGTTCTTAACAAACAGTAAGCTCAGAAACACTAATATATATACATGTATTCAGATAAATAATATATTTTAGCGGCGTCCCTTCTCTTTCCACACACACCAAGCGGCACACAAGAACTTCCCACCCACTTCAAGAGAACGCCCCACCCACTTCAATGCCGGCTCTCCTGAAGGCTAGACCGTCCCATTTCAGCAGTTTCGCTCAGCCCACCCGGTCTTGTGAGTGCGTGGCCTACTCGGCCCAGCTAGGCTGGGTCCTCATGAGGACGCAGCCCCTGAATTGAGACACAGCCTTTTTCTCTTCTTCACAACAACAGCCATTTTACACACAACCATCCGATGCTGTCTGGCCACACTCTCCCCTGCTACAACCTTACAGTCTCCAATCTCTCTCAGGTTTCCTCTTCTACACAGAATGTAGTCGACCTGTGTACTCCTTCCTCCACTCTTATAGGTCACTCTATGTTCCTCCCTCTTTTGGAAATAGGTATTGACTATAGCCATTTCCATTCTCTTGGCAAAATCCACCACCATCTGTCCTTCCTGGTTTCTTTCCTTGACACCAAACCTACCCATCACTTCCTCATCCCCTCTGTTTCCTTCACCAACATGTCCATTCAGGTCTGCTCCAATCACCACTCTTTCCTCCCTGGGAATACTCTCTATCACTTCATCCAAATCTTTCCAAAATGTATCTTTCTCCTCCCCATCACATCCAACCTGTGGAGCATAACCACTGACTATGTTTAGCATCAGACCTTCTACTTCTACCTTCAGACACATCACCCTATCTGACACTCTCTTCACCTCTACTACATTCTTTGCCAACTCCTCCTTCAGGACCACCCCTACTCCATTTCTCTTTCTATCCACACCATGGTAAAACAGTTTGAACCCTGCTCCAATACTGCGAGCCTTGCTGCCCTTCCACTTGGTCTCTTGGACACATAAAACATCTACCTTTCTTCTCTGCATCATGTCAGCCAGCTCTCTACCTTTGCCTGTCATTGTCCCCACATTTAGAGTTGCAACCCTCAGTCCTACATTCTTCACTTTCCTCCTCTCCCTCTGTCTCCTGACACGTTTCCCTCCTCGAAGTCTTCATATTCACTCTTTCTCGGGTTTTCAACATAAGATTGTACATGACACAGGATTGGCTGATTGATGGAGTGAGCTACACGAGTGACGTGGATTGTTCATTTAAAATAATCAAGTGCGACTCGAACTGAGCCTTTAGTCCTCCTCGGCGAACACTGAGCGGGTCAGGCCACCGGGAAACCTCCCGTGCTCCAGATTGTCAGTCCGTCCTGCACATCAGTGTGTCTCCTTTCTTTTGCTGTGTAATGAATTACAAGGAGGACCCAGAAATTGAACCACTAACAGGAGTGAACAAAAATATTTATTAAAAGTTTTATCGGGGGTAGAAAGTCAGCTGTGACCCTGTAGAACTCGATCACAGGTGGAGTAGCCGAAGCTGCGATGATGTCAGAGGGAAACGAGGTTTGGATGGATCATGTGATATGCGAGTGAATCTGGAAGGTCCAACAAAACTCTTCTCTTCAGACTAGCTATGTTTACATGGACATAAGTAATTGAATCAAACGGCCGATCGGAACAAAAGTGCGTCATGTAAATGCCCCGTTCGGGTTATTTTTAATTTATTCGGCGTGATCCGACCTAATTTGTGATCAGATCGAAACGGGTGGTTTACGCCGATCCGTAACCCGATCGGTGTGCATGTAAACACTTGATCTGTTCCTTTTATAGGACTGTGGAAACTGTCCTGACTGCGCATGTGCGCTGCGCACCACTCCCCTACGTGTTTCCTTTTCCAGCGCTCTCATACTGCAAATAAAAAAGACTAAAAGCATGTGTTGCTTCACCTGTAGCTCAATCAGGAAGTGCAGTAACAACTCCATCACCGTCATTACAATCTGGCGCAGGTCCATTTTTGGCACGTCTGTTTACTTTCGTCCCGGAAGTAATTTCTTCTTCTGTGGTTTTCATGAAAATACCTTCCTCTTCTGTGTTTTTTTAAAGGGGGAGTGTACCACTCTGCGCATGTCAGAACTTCTGATCAGAATAAAAGCCTGCTGCATGTAAACACTCGTCATGAACAGATTGTGCCCATGTAAACGGTACTATCTAATTCAGAACACATTTCAATCCGGTCACAGAATTTTGCCCATGTAAACATAGCTAATGTGGAGCTTGGTTCTGAGAGCTCAAATCCTAGAGTCCAAGGTCTGGGTTCATGGTCTAAAATACAGGCGTGGGTCATTCACACAGAGGCAGAAAAAGCAAATTATATCCGAGGGGTTTAGCTGGAATCAATGGTCTGAAGGCAGCGCAGAAGTCAAAGTCCAGATATCTGATGGGCAGAAGTATCTGTGTTGGGGAGGCAAAGGGTGAGGAATCTGTGGTCATGAAGTGGGTCAGGAACAGATCAGGAACAAGAACATTAGTTCAGGCACAAGGCAATCAGACAATCTGCACTTAAGAAGAACGGCACACAGATGCAGCAGGAGGGCGATTGAGAGTGACACAGTTGATGAGCATGAGTGTGACTGTGGCGGAGAAGTGGGCGTGGCAAAAAGCGGCGATCATGAGTGTGGGAAGGGTTTATAAATCCTTACTAAAATAAATATAACTTCCCTACTTCGTGGATTTTCACCTATCGTGGGGGTGTCTGGAACATGACCCCGCGATAAGTGAGGGACTACTGTATTTTAACGAACTGTTAAACATCTAGGTTCACCCTCATAAGTAAACACTTGATTCAATAACTATTTTAGAGTAGCCTGACCAACAGCGCTTCCATTGACAACTGCCGGCAGAAGCGTAGCGCTAAGCTAGCGTCGCGCAATCCATATGCACTAGCTAAGATGCTGCAGATGTGGTGGTCTGCTTCTCTCATGCATCCTAACACCCCACCGCCCCAGTCAACAACTGCTGGCACTAACGTAGCACTAAGCTAACTTGCAACACAGAAGTGTCTCCCCCTCTGCCTCGTTGACAAAAAAGAAACTCCCTCAGAGATGAGCATCCTGCCAATACAAGTTAGAGCTGTCATTTCTAACCCGACGCCTAAGCCCGGCCCCACCTGACCCGAATTCAAGGCGGGCCAGGCCATGTCAATGTGCTGGATGGGCAGGCCCGGTCGGTGTCTGGCTTTTAATTGGGTCAGGATCAGCCACTATCCAATTATATGATAACATGGCCTGCCATACTTTCACCAACCGCACACAGCCATTTCACCACGAGCTGACCAGCCTTGAAAGAGGTAAAATTTCAGTTAAGAGTCCGATGGGACTGTACTGCCAGGATCGCCCAAATGGACGTTCATTCAGCCGCTGCACTCAGCGCACGCACGCGGCTGATGACTCAAACAGGTGAGATCTCAAAGCAGACATGTCAGAGCAGGGTCCGCAAATAAATCAGAATGCAGACAGAAACAGTGTTTTAATGCTCTTTTATGGCCATGAAAGGACAAACACACCCTCACCTCTGATCTTCTGCCCCTTAATTCAGCCGTGTGTCTCGGACCATTAATAACTAATAAAAAATATTTCTGGATTCAGACCTGTAATTACTGTTAATTCATTGGGTTGGGTGGGGTTCAGAAATGATGACTGCGGGCTGGGGCCGAGTTGGATCTGATTTTTTTGGGCCCGAATGCAACTCTAATCCAAGTGACCCCCTACATTGCATGCCGACAGGGGCGGCCATGGCACAATGGTAGTGGCAGCCGACCCCCGATCGGAAGGTTGGAGGTTCGAATCCCGCTTCCCCCCACCATGTGTCGTTGTGTCCCTGGGCAAGACACTTAACCCCGAGTTGCTCCCGGTAGGACTGGATGGCGCCTTGCATGGTAGACTACCGCTACCGGTGTATGAATGGGTGGATGGCTGATACTGTAAAGCAGAGGTTGGACCAAGTCACTGTGTTGCAAGTCCGAGTCAAGTCTCAAGTCTTTGACCTCAAGTCCTAGTCAAGTCTCAAGTCTTTGACCTCAAGTCCTAGTCAAGTCTCAAGTCTTTGACCTCAAGTCCTAGTCAAGTCTCAAGTCAAGATGGTCCAAGTCAAGTCAAGTCTCAAGTCAAGACAGGCAAAAGTCGAGTCAAGTCTCAAGTCAGGAACTTTTAATTTCAAGTCATTTCGAGTCGTTCTCTCCCCCCCCCCCTTTTTTATAATTTGCAATTATACATAAAATGTAAATAATAGACCATTTGTTCTTTTTAAAATCTGTATTTATCTCAAATGATAGAACATGTGCAGCTGAACACAACGTATAAAAAACTTTTTTAAATTGGACCTCTTTATTCCGCAGTTCTGTTAATCTTAACATTCAATGAAAAAGACAGAAATGCTGACATTTCCACAGCACAACACGAAGTTAGCTAAAGTCAACTATCTCACAGCAAAAGAAAAGTGCTACCTACCGATCTTTGTGAAGCTTCAAATGCCGGACAAAGTTGAGCGTTGTGGAATCTCCATCCGATATTTTCTTATTGTATGTTTTACAAGTTGCAGTTTGTTTTTTATTTGAATGTTCATAACCTATATACCCAAAATAAATTACTCGCGGAAGCATATTGGAGCGTTTATTTTGTCTTTAGTTCCCTCAGCCCTGTTGCATTGCCTTGTTTTTTTCAAATGTCTAAATCCTTTTAATTTGATTGGTTGTGCTGCAGCTACGCACACACATACATACGGAGTGTGGAAAAACAGATGTCTGGTCTGCGCCTGACTGTTAATACAGAATGAGTGAAATTAATTAATGGGGCAACTTTATAACGTGTTTTAAATTTTTGACTTGACTAAAACATAAAGTCTTTTCAAGTAAACAGCTTCAAGTCAAGTCAAGTCCCAAGTCAATAGCGTGCAAGTCAAAGTCAAGTCCGAGTCTTTCAGCATTTTTTCAAGTCAAGTCTCAAGTCGTGATTTTAATTACTCGAGTCTGACTCGAGTCCAAGTCATGTGACTCGAGTCCCCACCTCTGCTGTAAAGCGCTTAGGGGCTCATCACAGGGGGTTGGAAGGTGCTATATAAGTAAGCTCCATTTACCATTTACCACACATATGTGAGAGTGGCGGCCCGCGGGCCAGATCCGACCCGCAAAGTAATTATTTATGGCCCCCTGGATGATATTTAATAATTATTAAGAGCCGGCCCGCAAGCCACAGCCGCCCGCTGGTGTTTTGCACATGGCACAGCTTCAAACTATGGAATGGATTTTCTGAACGGAGTTGTGTCTCATGAACCCAGAGTAATAAGACCCGCCTCAAATTCAGGAAATCCATTCCATAGTTTGCAGCCAGCTACAACGTGCAGACTGGGTGAGTAGCATTTTAGCTAACAGCTAGCCAACTTTTCATCGTAGCATCTGCTTGTGGAAGTATTTTACACTAAACACCACAAGACAGCAACGTACAATGTCTGCAGAGTCTTAGCGCCACATTAAACTGCGGTCAAGTTAGTTCAGCGAAATGACACTCTCGCTGAAACGAAACAGCAGCAGGACCCAACCGCGTCCCCGTCTTGGGACGGGCTGTTTAGCTGCTAAACACGAGCTCCATGTCTTCAGCCGCGGTGTGTTTTTCTTGTTCAACCGCGGCCAGCTGCGTCCACTCCGACCTGCTGTCTGACTATCTCGTATGAGGGACAAGCTGACAGCGACTGACCGAAATCAGCGCGCCCCAGATTGAACAATAAAAACACAGCTGAAGCCACGGAGCTCACATGTTCACCGAGAAGTTGCTAAACTTTATCATAATTAATGACCAACAGCTATCAGCTGTAGAAAATGAAGGATTTCACAGCTTGATACTTGCAGCCAACAGTAAATCATAAAAAAAAGCGTATTACCGGTAATTAAAAAATCATAAGAAAACTGTATTAAAAAGCATAAACAGTTACATTATAAAACAGTGTAAAATACTAAAAGCAGGAACATGTCTGTGTTGGTTTAGCAGATGTAACGCTATTTAATATTTTATTTAATTCATTTATTCATTCATTTAAAAGAGACAAAATAAAACAAATTCATCAAAAAAAAAAACATTGAATGAAAAGAGTGCAGAAAGCAGAAAAAAAAAACTTATATCACCCCCGTATAATAAACATTGAACCAGTAAGCAACAAGTGTAGCAAAAATATTTTTTGGGCCCTCTGTATTTGACTTTGACACCCCCTGATTTACCAGTTGCTATAGGTAATCAGGGAAACCCGAATTGGATTTTAGTGGTTTGAGTATTCTATTAATCAAGTGGAATGGATTCATTTACAAAGAAAAAGAAACAGCACTGAGTGAATTAATATTTCATGGTAAATGTGTGTGTGTGTGTGAGGGGGGGGGTTCCAAATGAACATTTTTTAAATGCGAGGGGGACACGTCCATATAATTGTTGCGACGCCTATGACTGGTGCCCATATCCGCAGTGTGAGAGGCAGGTGGGGGTACTCTGGACAGGTCGCAAGTCTATCACAGGGCCGCCAGAATACCACTGGCATGAAACTGATAAACGTTTATAAAATAGCATTTACATGAACTGCTTTAAATATTTTGAGATTGTTTAGTTGATGAACTAACAAACTAACCATGACATCACTTTGGTCAGGATTAAACTCAATTGTTCTTTTTAATAATGTTACTCTTTGTCTCATATAGGTGTTTTTTTAAGTCATACCTGGTCTGTTCTTATTCATGCTCAATGTCTTTTGTTTATTTGCGTGAGAAAAAAATTCACAGCTTAAAAAGCAAATGAGTTCCGACTGTGTTTCCACCATGAAATGAAACCAATCTGCTCTAATTAAAGGCCTGAGGGGAAGCAAAGCCTGTGGATCTGTATCAGATGGGAGCTGCCTGATGGTAAACTCACTGTAAAAGGGCAGAGTCTGGAAAATCCACAGGGACAAGAGGGAAGGGGGGTGAGACTGGGAGAAATATGATGTGGAGCAGTCAGAGGGAGGGGTGACGGCTGTTGAGCTGTTTCTCCCAAGTTTGGTGTGATGGGCTGGAAGCCCCACGATCCGTGCTGCTTGCTCATGTGTGTTTGCGTTGGCTGCTAATTTCTCACTGAGCAGACTTTATCTGCAGAACGCTCTGGAAAAAAAAGGGGGCGAGAATGTGCGTGTGTGTGTTTTTGTTTGCGGAGAATTCAAAGTATCAGAGCAGCACGTTTGAGCCAGTAAGGAATCAAAGCAGAAAGGTTCTGCATGCAGGAATGTCCACAGGCCTTTTTCATTTTCTCTTAAACACGTTATCCTCCAAGAGCTTTTTATTACACTGCAACATGTTCAGTTATGCCGTTATGAGAAAAGTGAAGCCAGAGTTATTTTAGAACATTTGATTTGATTTGATGTTTATTCATTCATTTTAAAAGAACAATACAAGACAGTTTCATCAGATACAAGAATACAAGTAGGATAAAATGAAAGGAGCAGAAAGAAGATGAAATCTTATTATATCTGCCCCTTATTTCACAGTTTGTTCAACCAATGTTAACCTTCAAGCTACATCACAAAATGAATAATTCTACTTAATTTTACTAACTGTAATACACAAACTACATCACAAAATGAATAATTCTACTTAATTTATCTAGCTGTAATACACAAACTACATCACAAAATGAATAATTCTACTTAATTTTCTAACTGTAATACACAAACTACATCATTCTAACTGTAATACACAAACTACATTCTAACTGTAATACACAAACTACATAAGAAAATGAATAATTCAACTTAATTTTTCTACTACATAGAAAATGAATAATTCACTTAATTTTTCTAACTGTAATACACAAACTACATCACAAAATGAATAATTCTATTTAATTTTTCTAACTGTAATACACAAACTACATCACAAAATGAATAATTCTACTTAATTTTTCTAACTGTAATACACAAACTACATCACAAAATGAATAATTCTACTTAATTTTTCTAACTGTAATACACAACACACTAAGCTACATCATCAGTCAACATAAGTGTAATACACAAACACACTAAGTTACATCATATATAGTTTTTGAGCAAGTCCTTTTTCTTAAATGTATAAATTGATTTGAACATGAAACCTAAACACAAAAACAAAACCTCTCGTATAATTTATAGAACTTACCGAGTACTCTTTTTCATAATTTAGCGAGTGTTGTTCAAATTTAACATTTTTTATTACATGGATGACAAAATGTTTTGTAGAACCTTATTTAACAGAAGTAGGGAAGAAATCGGGACAAAGAACTAAAAATCAGACGTACAAATGTGTGGATTACTCCCGATATTTTATGATTAAATTAACCCTCAAAATGTATTTCTGACTTTACTTTTACTTGCAAAGTTTTAAACACAAACCTTGTGTGATCTGTACTTGTGTTGAGGATGATTCAGCTACTTCCACACCAACTTTGAGACCAAAATCACACAAGCAAATGCTCCCTCTACTCTGGATACTTTTTTAATTAGTTTTTTCCATTTATGACAACAACAAAAAATAAAATAAACTACATCCACAATTGTCCAGTTACTAATGTGCATGTGGAAAATCACGCACCAAATGCTTCGAAAGGTTCAAAGTTATAATAATAATTAATTCAATTTATAACGCACTTTTCATTAGTGAAAATCTCAAAGTGCTACACACATTGATACACCGATAGCGGCAGACTATGCAAGGTGCTTTCCAGTCCTACCGGGAGCAACTTGGGGTTAAGTGTCTTGCCCAAGGACACAACAACACATGGTGTGGGGAACTGGGATTCGAACCGCAAACCTTCCGATCGGGGGACGACTGCCATTACCACTATGCCACGGCCGCCCTTATTTCCAGTATTCAAATTTGGCATTTCACTCTAGTGCTTTACGAACCGGATTCCAAAAAAGTTGGGACACTAAACAAATTGTGAATAAAAACTGAATGCAATGAAGTGGAGATGGCAACATGTAATATTTTATTCAGAATAGAACACAAATTACAGATCAAAAGTTTAAACTGAGAGAATGTATCATTTTAAGGGGAAAATATGTTGTTTCAAAATTTCATGGCGTCAACAAATCCCCAAAAAGTTGGGACAAGTCCATTTTTACCACTGTGTGGCATCCCCCCTTCTTCTTACAACACTCAACAGACGTCTGGGGACAGAGGAGACCAGTTTCTCAAGTTTAGAAATAGGAATGCTCTCCCATTCATGTCTAATACAGGCCTCTAACTGTTCAATCGTCTTGGGCCTTCTTTGTTGCACCTTCCTCTTTATGATGCACCAAATGTTCTCTATAGGTGAAAGATCTGGACTGCAGGCTGGACATTTCAGTACCCGGATCCTTCTCCTACGTAGCCATGATGTTGTGATTGCTGCAGAATGTGGTCTGGCATTATCTTGTTGAAAAATGCAGGGTCTTCCCTGAAAGAGATGACGTCTAGATGGGAGCATATGTTGTTCTAGAACCTGAACATAGTTCTCTGCATTAATGGTGCCTTTCCAGACATGCAAGCTGCCCATGCCACAAGCGCTCATGCAACCCCATACCATCAGTGATGCAGGCTTCTGAACGGAGCGTTGATAACAACTTGGGCTATCCTTGTCCTCTCTGGTCCGGATGACATGGCGTCCCAGTGTTCCATAAAGAACTTCAAATCGTGACTCATCTGACCACAGAACAGTCTTCCATTTTGCCACACTCCATTTTAAATGACCCCTGGCCCAGTGCAAACGTCTGAGCTTGTGGAGCTTGCTTAGAAATGGCTTCCTCTTTGCACTGTAGAGTTTCAGCTGGCAACGGCGGATGGCACGGTGGATTGTGTTCACTGACAATGCTTTCTGGAAGTATTCCTGAGCCCATTCTGTTATTTCCTTGACAGTGGCATTCCTATTTGAGGTGCAGTGACATTTAAAGGGGACCAATTATAGGTCCTATACATTTTTATGGTATGTCTGTGGGCTATCCAGACTATGTTCATTCAATTTAATACACAAAATAATTCTTAGATAATAAAATTTCCCCTTTCTAGTTCTGCCTGCTCTGACTTCCGTTCAGAACGAGCTGTTTATGATAATGAGCTCTGAAGGCCACGCCCTTCAAAAATCTGTTTACATTAACTCCGCCCTCCAAAGGGTTTACGTTAGCATTTCATGCACTTTAGAAATGGCTAGTGCTAGCTTAAGCTCCGTCGTACAGCCGTATATATGGGACCCTGAGTCAGACCCAGAGGCAGAAGACGTGGATCAACCTGCACAACAACTAAGGATGCAGCAAGCATTTTCTCAATGGTACACAGGCTTAGCATTAGCTGTAGCTCCGCGTTAGCATTTCATAAACAACAAATCATGTTCATGCCGAACGGCACTTCTTGCTTCTTGCAATGCCGAAACCAATACTGAACAGGTTGAACATTAATTCTCAGTTAACACAAGCTAATCATAAACAATAAGCCTGCGCTAAATCGTGTTCAAGCCGTAAAGACAAATTCTCAGTTAGCACAGGCTGTAGCTAAACAATCGAGGTACATAAGAAAACGTCTTCATACCGAATGCTAATAAATAATTTAAAGGGGACCACACATGCAAAATTCACTTTTTAATGTTTTTTTACTCAACTTTGGGTATTTACTTCATAAAAAAACAGTCCTTGTGCCAAAAAAATGCACCCAGTGGTTTATTTACTCTAAGTAGATTTATTTGTCTGTGATTAAAAACGCTTCGTTTCACACTTCCTGCGGTTTGTGACGTCACAAACCGTAGCCAATCACCTCAAACCTGAGTCCAGCCCCTCACCTAGCAACCCCTGGTGATGCTCCACCCACTTGAGTATAAAAGATGTCACGGTTGCCTAGCGGTTTAGGAGCTGACCTGGCGGTCATTTATTCATTTATTTAGCCCCCGGGGGGCTAGGGGTTTGCCCTGCTCCAGCCATGCAGCACATCTCGAGTAAAACCAGAATGTTTTATTACCTTGTTTGAATGAACTCTGTCTCGTTGAAACTGTGCACACACACTCTCGCGGTTTGGACTTGTTTCTTATATGATGAAGGACTACTTTGCACAACTGTCAGTTTGGTTGAGCGGTTACAACACTTGAGTGCCACGCAGGAGAGTGGAGATCGCATCCTGTCAACGGCATCTTTTTTTCCCCCCCTTTTTTTTAAAGCCTTTTGTTTCGGAGAAATCGGGGTGAGACTAGATACAGTATATACTAGGGATGCACCGATCTACATTTCTCACTTCCGATCCGATACCGATACTTATTAACTCAGTATCGACCGATACCGATACTTTCCCGATCCGATACTGTTCAGGTATTTGACTCTGTATAATGGAACTTTTGCACCCAAACTATTCATTTTAACATTGTGTGAGATAAACCCAATGAAGACACTCTTAAGCCTTACAATAGTGAACCCCCTATTGTAAGGCAATGTTAAGAAGGACAGTCACAGAATGTGATTGAACACAAGTGCTCTTTGAAACTGGATCGGAAAAGTATCGGCAGGTTTGATCCGATACCCGATACTTAAATAATGCTGGTATCGGATACCGATACCGATACTGGATCGGATCTGCCCCATCCCTAGTATATACATCGACATAATAATACTTTGTTAAGTGAATCATACATTCTCAGGTATTAAACACGATTAAACTCATGCATTAAACTTTTTACCTCATATTCAGTGTTCATGCACTCCAAATGACTCTGTGCATCTTGTGACCACCTAGTTCTGCTGACTCTGTTTATCTTGTGACCATCTGTGTGAAACCAACCATTGTTCCTCATATAATGTCCTGTTCTTCATTTTGTCTGCTGACCAAACTTGTGATCTCCTCGTGTTAGTCTAAAAACACTGTTGCATTGTAAGAAAATGCTGTGAGCCATTTTCCATTTGCTGAAATGTTCATTTTCTACTTGTTATCAGGAGTTTCCACTTTGTGATAAGAAAGAACTTCCTTGTTCCACCTATGGTTCCATCCTGTTCCTCCTTCAACCCCCCCAAACTAGCCCCTCCTTTACGAAGGTTTTTAACCCTGCTGTGTTACCCTCTGAATTCAGAGCAGAGCCAGACAGCTTCGTGCCTGTATCATTCTGTTCTCAAATCTTGCAAGATTTATTAAATCTTATAAACTTGAAACTTCGTTTGAACAGCCTTGCCTCGTTATTCAAAAGTTTATTCAACAATTTGGTGGCAGCGGTGGGATATTGCGTTTGACTGCATCGCCGCTGGAGACGACCGGACGTGGACCCCGGGGCCGCGGGTCTCAGACTCGCTCCTCTTTCCTCGAGTAGACTTCAGAGACGGGAGGACGTTCGGTTCTCACAGCGGGGAAAAGCCAGCATCGACAATATCAACGAACCGACAAGGCTGAGAGGTAAAGTAAAAATCTCTTTTCAAGTTTAAAGGATTTAAACCGGGGTAAAACTGATACGAGACGCGTTCAAGGACCGTAGGAAATTTGAGCGTCAGGGACGCAGGGACCGTGAATCGTTGTGAGCGCAAGAACATGTCGACTGTTGTGAGCGTTTATTTTTAAACGCAAGAACACGTAAATCGTTGTGATGATGATGATGATGATGATGATTTATTTGTTTTCTCAGGGACAGTGCACAACAATACATTGACCTACAAAAACAGGAAAGATGCATTGTGCCAGGTTATAGTAATAATACTAATTTCCGCCTGTAGTCCCCGGACAGGTTGATGTTTAACAAGAGTAACGGATTTTTGTAAGTGGATGAGAAAACCATTAAACACAAATACAGACACAATATATACATACATATCATACCTCGCCCCTCAAATATACCATACATAAAAAACTTTCAAAATTTCACCAGTTCTCTCACACACACACGCACTACCAGTTTGTTCACATACACACACACACACACACACACACACACACACACCACACACACACACACACACACACACACACACACACACACACACACACACACACACACACACATACACATCATATATACATAATCACACTTCTTCAAACAAACCTACAAACTGTACTTTCACTCACACACAGTCATCACTGGTGGGTGCAAACCTGCTTTGATAAAAGCCATTTCCTTGTCAGATGTGCAAACGTTGGGAAACTTGTACATTTTATAATCTCAGTAGGCAGAATATTCCACTGACTCATGGCAACAACAGAAAAGACGGATTTAGCAAAAGAGGTCCTACATTTAGGGATGCTGCACTCTCCTCTAGAGGTCGCCCTTGTGACTCGAGTTGTTTTTTCTGAGTTCAATATGACAAACCTTCTTAGAGGAGGAGCAGCCATACCATGGATGATTTTAAAAAGTAGACAAATATTTGCATGAAATATTAAATTGTCAAAGTTTAAAAGATCATATTTGAAAAGAATATGACAGTGGTGATATTGTCTGGATTTCCTATCATGAATTTTTATTGCACTTTTGAACATTGATTCAAGAGGCTTTAGAGCTGTTTTACTAGCCTGTGACCAGCTAGTCATGCAATACAGAAAACGCGAGAAAATCATAGAGTTTAAGTACATATATGATGCCTCAGTAGTAAGAGATCCTCGTATGTACCTGAAGTTCACCAGACTAAATTTTAAAGAGTTGCGCAGTTTCTTTACATGGTCTCTAAAATTCAAATTTGAGTCAAGGGTAACACCTAAATAGGTAAAGTTGTTTACATTTTTTATTTTTTCCCCATTTATATGGATATCAGGATAATCCAAACATTTATTTCTGTTTGTAAAGTACATTGCAACTGTCTTTTCTTTTTTGTGAGCGCGAGAGCACGTAAAGCGTTGTGAGCGTTTATTTTTTAAACGCAAGAACACGTTAAAATTGTGAGCACTCGATGGTGCAAGAGCAATTTGTGCGTTAAACTCTTAACGCAGGAGGGTCCGTTTGAAAACCAAGCACGTAGGTAGTTTAAATGTAGAAATACGTTAATAAATTACCGCCAATCGTGCCGCACGTAGGCTGTTATGAGGTAGAAATACTTTAAAGGCGGCCGCAAATCGTGCTACAGCAGCAGTGAATTTAAAGAGCGCTCAATAAAAAAAATAAAAAAATAAAAAAAAAAAAAAAATAAAATAAATAAAAAGCAAAAAATAACAAATAAAAATAGATAAACTTATGTAGTTACACTCGTTTTGAAATAAAATAAAATAATTAGGCGCATAACTTGATTTTAAACAATAAATAAATTCATTCAAAAACAACTAGATATAAACCTTAGTTTTAAACAACAACCAAATTCATCCAAAAATAAAATAGGCAAATAACCTGTTTTTAAAACAGGTAAAATTAACTGAAATATTAAATAAATACAGATAACAAATAGAATTAAATAGATATAGAAAAAAAAGTGAATAAAACAGACATTTAAATCAAATAAAAATAATAAAAATAAAAATAAAAATAAAATAAGATGGGAACAAAAAGCAGCAAAAGTGAAGCTTATATACCATGCGGGCCTGAGATTGATAGAATGAGAAGACTTCACGGTGATCTGTGTCTAAGCTTTGTGCCACAGTGGCATTGTAAATTCAATTTTCCAAGAAATGGATCGTTTGATCCACAGGAAATACAAAAATTAGAAGAACAATTGTTAGAACAAAAACGTAAGATTTGCAGCAAGAAAAAGATTCCACAAGGTGAGTTGTTAACAGTGACCAATCATGAGCAAGCTTTTAAGCTGTGGAAAAATGAATCCAAATTACAAAGTCAAAGAGTAATATCAAAAAACCTCCAGATGACCCAGAAGATTAAGAAAGCAGACCAGAAGGCTCCAAAAGAGACAAAACATTTAGGGAAAAATAATAAGAAAGGGACAGAAACACAAACTAACCCACTAAATGTTTCTTTCTCTCCTTCTGCTCCATCTGCGGCTGGAACCTCTGGCTTCCCACCTCTCACCGTGCCGCTGTATCCGTCACTGGCACATCTGAGTTCACCCCAACCACCACCGTACCCTGAGCTACAGAGAGCTGGACAACTTTCAGACTGGTTTCTGAACATGGACATGGACGATGACTTCCAAGGCTCCAAGAAAAAGGAGAAACCAGGAGCGTCAGCTGGAACAGGTACTGACAACACACCTGTCTCTCCATCCTCACTCTCTGATTTGACTAACATCTCAACATCAGACTCTGAACAAGAGGAAAGAGTTTCTGGTGGACCAGTCACAAGAAGTCAAACTGAAATAAATCAGCTTAAGGAAAAAGAAAGGCAAATTCAAGCTGAAATTGAAAAAATTCAACAAAAAACTGCAGACAAAAAGAAAGACACAACCACCTTCATCACTGCACCTATGATTGAGGTGGGGGGGGCTGAGCAGCCACAGTTGGTTTATAGACCTTGGCCACACGCCGCGCTGATTGATATGGCCAAACAGCACCTGCCTGACAGAGCCCAGGGTGGAAAAATGATAGCTCTGGCATTGCTCACGTTAGTCAGAGTGATAAGACCAACTCTCCATGAGATAAAGGTCATTTTATCAGCAATATATGGCCTTGGGTTTGTCTCCCAAATTGACTCTGAACTTTTTGAAAGGGAAGATGGTTTTCAACTCGTCAGTCCAAACATCAACGAAGACAGCAACAAGGAGTATATGAAAAATGTAACAGAAATTGGGGAAAGCCTGGTTAAGGTGTTCCCAGCTGTTCCTTGTTATGCAGACATTGCGAGCACAACCCAGAAACCTGATGAAACTCCACAGGACTACGTGAACCGTCTCCTGCCCATCTTCAAAACCCATTCAGGCATCCTTGAGCCTGACAACAACTGGAGACACGACACAGCCCCCTCACCATTTGAAGCCATCTTCTGCCAGGCGGTCCTGAGTGGTTTTCTCCCACAAATAAAGAAATCAATCAAAACCACCTACATCGGCTGGAAGAAGAGACCACGCCTGACTGAGCTCCTGAATCATGCTGAGCACGCGTGGGACCTGCATGTGACAGAGGTCACCACCACTCAGAAGAAAAAACAAAAGCAGCATGATGAAGCTCAACTGACTCTGCTCCAAGCAGCCACTCAGCTGACCCTGAACCAGGCTCAAGCTGCAAATCACCCTCCGACAGCTGCGAACTACCCTCCAGCAGTTCAAAGGACTGATTTTGCTCCACCTAGACCACAGCCATGCTACAACTGTGGGAGCCTGGAACACTGGGTCCGCAGCTGTCCACATCGACAAGGACCAAGAGGCCGAAACCAAGGTCGCAACAGGTACAGCAACCGGGGCAGAGGGCAGTTCAGGCCCTATCCAAACCAAGGGCCCAACGGCAACCAAAACTTCAACTCCAGACAAAACCAACATCAAGGCCCGCCCCAAGGCAGAAACGAAGCTGGACTCAGGGGTGAACAAAGCCAGAGGGGTTACTCAACCTGACTAGCCAAAGATGGTGGGAGCCAGGGATTTCAGACCGCAAGTGCCAGCACACACACACCTGTTTCTGAAACAAATGACACACACACACATACATACACAGGAGAAGTTATTCCTACTTACTTCAAATACACTCAAGCTGCTTATCTGAAACTACCAATGATAACTGCAGTGGTTGAAAACATTTCATTAGAATTTCTTGTAGATTCAGGAGCAACACAGTCATTGATCATGCGTAAATGTCTTCCTAATGCTCCACTTTCTAACAAAATTGTCCATTCCATAGGTGCATCTGGCGAGACAGTTCCTGAAGCGGTCACAGTTCCACTCAAGATCATTGATCCTTTTGATCATGAAACACATGAACATCAGTTTTTGCTTTCTGACTCTTGCCCAATAAATTTATTAGCAAGAGATTTGATTCTGAAATTTAGACTGGCAATAAACTGTGCACCTGATGGTTTAACTGTGTCTAAACAATTAGAGTCTGATACTCTGGTCTCTCTCACACCTGAATTATTGTTCATTTTTCAGTGGTTGTTAATTGATCCACATCAGAGAGACACTCTGCTCTCAATGGCCAGAGAAAGGCTGCCACCTAGTGTCTGTTTTATGACTGAACCACATCTACACTGCACTGCTCATGTCGTTTCAGATCCAGCTGACCCATTAGGGGACTCATTTCTGCAAACACAGACAACACAACTTGTCACCACATCCATCTGTTGGACACAAGACTCATGTTTTGTGCTGATAGATTTGAACAACAAAACAACACCTCAGACAAGCTACTTCACAGTACCTGACTCATTTCCTCACATCTCACTAGCAAAGCCACCTGACTCCCAATGGCGATCCCTAGGTCCTCTAGCACTTAGAGCACACACCACACATGACTGGGAACCACGTGATGATTGTTCCTTCTCGCCGTCTCTCAACATGTTTAGGCAAGATTGTTGCCTCATGCTGACAGCACGGCCAACAAAAGAAGTGATTGATAACAATGCATGACTAGTTACGTCCATGATGTCTCTGGACGACCCTGAATTGGCAGACGTCCCCGCCCATCTGTGGGCCACAACTAAATTTGATGTCGGGTTAATTAAGGGCCAAAAACCAATTGAAATAACACCAAAGTCTTCTTATAGACCTAAAATAGCCCAATACCCACTGAAGCCTGAAGCAGAAAAAGGTATCACTCCAGTTTTCCGCTCTTTGCTGGAAGCAGGCGTGATAGTACCCTGCCCTGAGTCACCAGTGAGAACCCCGATTTTTCCAGTTAAAAAGATCAGACCTACTCCTCCAGATGAATGGAGGTTTGTTCAAGACTTAAGAGCAGTTAATGCCTCTGTCCAAGCAAGAGCACCTATTGTACCTAACCCTTATGTCATCCTTTCCCAGATCCCTGCAGGCTCCACATATTTCAGTGTGATAGACTTAGCAAATGCGTTTTTTAGCGTTCCAGTTCATCCCAACAGCCAGTTCTGGTTTGCTTTCCAATTCCTGGGAAAGGCTTTCACTTTTACGAGGCTCCCGCAAGGGTACTGTGAATCTCCCACTATTTTTCATCAAGCACTGAATGATAGTTTGATGAGTTTCTCTCTGCCTCATGATTGTGCTTTATTACAGTACGTGGATGATTTGCTGCTGGCTGCACCATCTGAACAGTCTTGTAAAGAGAACACGATCAGACTGCTGACATTTCTGGCAGAACAAGGTCACAAAGCATCATTGTCAAAATTGCAGTTTGTGCAAACTACTGTCACTTTTCTTGGACACAGGATCTCCAGAGAAGGAAGAAAAATTGCTGACTCGCGTGTTGAGGCGATCGTGAAACTGCCATTACCGGTAACAAAAAAACAACTCATGTCTTTTCTAGGTCTTTGCGGTTATTGTAGGCATTTCATCCCAAACTACGCTGAGGTTGAGGCTCCTTTAAGAAAGGTATGTCATGACAAACATTTACAAATGAGCTCACATGTCACGTGGACAACTGAGGCACTGCAGGCCTTTGAAACACTCAAGCAACAGTTGCAAAAGGCTCCAACTCTTGGTATTCCAGATCCAAAACGCCCGTTCACACAGGCTGTGGATGAGAGGAAGGGCCACATGACGTCAGTGTTATTGCAAAAGCATGGGGACAGATTGAAACCAGTCGCCTACTTTTCAGCCAAATTAGATCCAGTAGCTGCTGGTTTGCCTCTCTGCTTGCGAGCTGTAGCAGCAGCAGAAAAAGCTGCACTGGCAAGCAGAGACATTGTGGGGTATTCTGATCTGACTCTTCTTGTCCCCCACGCAGTTACTCAAATTCTAAATGAGCAAAAAACTGCTCATCTTTCAACCGCACGTTGGTTACGTTATCACACCACACTGTTGGACATGCCAAACATCACCATCCAACGATGTAATGTCTTGAATCCTGCGACTCTTTTGCCTAACGAGGATGACGGTGAACCACATGACTGTATGGCGGAACTTGAAGTCATATGCACACCACGACCTGACTTAGAACAGAATCCTTTGACTGACCCTGATTGGGAACTTTTTGTTGATGGATCTTCTTCCCGTGACCCTGACACTGGTCAGATTCGCAGTGGATATGCTGTTGTCACCCTCACACACACAGTTGAATCATCTTCTTTACCATCATGCTCAGCACAAGCCTGCGAGCTGGTGGCTCTCACTCGTGCATGTACACTTTCTGAAGGCAAAACTGTTAACATTTACACAGACAGCAGGTATGCTTTTGGAGTTGTTCATGACTTTGGAGCTTTGTGGAAACACAGAAACTTCCTCAAGTCTGATGGCCAACCAATCCTTCATCACAAACTTGTGGACGAACTTCTTACTGCAATCACTCTCCCTCTCAAAATTGCAGTCATCAAATGTGCAGCACACACATCAAACACTGATCCTGTCTCCATAGGCAACTCACTTGCTGACGCAGCAGCCAAACAAGCCTCTATGTTGCCTAACCCAACTAACATGCTTTTGTCTTTGCCTTTAAACAAAGCTGATGATGTTTCATTCTCTGTTTCAGAGATGCAAAAGTTTGCACCAGCCAGTGAGAAGGCAAACTGGAAGAAACACGGATGCATTTTTCAAAATGATGTGTGGGTAGGTCCAAATGGTAATCCATGCCTTCCACGACATTTTTTCCCTTCCTTTGCAGCATTGACACATGGTTTGGACCACGTGTCAAAAGGAGGGATGTTGAGACAAATCAATGAAAATTGGTTTACGATCAACTTTCATCAAACAGCCGCACAACACTGTGAAGCATGTTTAATCTGTGCCACACATAATGTTGCTAAAGCCATTAAACCCACAGGTTCTGGAGCCCACAAAACAATCACAGCACCATTCCAACACATCATGATTGATTTCATTGAACTAACACCAGCTCAAAACAAAAAATACTGTCTAGTCATCGTAGACATGTATTCCAAATGGGTAGAAGCCTTCCCAACAAAGCATGCCACAGCTAAAACAGTAGCTAAACTTCTGTTACAAGAAGTCATTCCCAGGTGGGGAATCCCACAAAAAATCTCAAGTGATAATGGCCCCCATTTCGCAAATCAAATCCTTGACGACATATCACGAACACTGAACTTTGATCTGACCAAACACTGCGCCTATCATCCACAAAGTGGAGGGGCGGTCGAAAGAGAGAATGGAACATTAAAAAACAAACTGTCTAAGATCTGTGAAGAAACAAAACTTAACTGGGTGTCTTGTCTGCCGATTGCACTAACATATTTGCGCATGCGGAGACGAGCTAAGCATAACCTCAGCCCATTTGAAATCCTTTTTGCGGCTCCACCCAACATGGGCGTGGGACCAATCTCAACTAGTGATCTAAAACATTGTGATCACGACATGCTGACGTATTGCATTAATCTGACTAACCATCTTAAATCCATCAGAGAGCAAGTCCAGGGAGGGCTACCCAGCCCAACTCAGGTAAAACTACACAACATAACTCCTGGAGACTTTGTTATGGTTAAATCTTTCAGGAGGAAACACTGGAACTCGCCCAGGTGGACGGGACCCTACCAGGTGTTGCTCGTGACCCACACGGCCGTGAAAGTCGCTGAGAGAGCCACCTGGATCCACGCCGCCCACTGCAAGCTGTTCCGAGGTACCAGGTCACCAACAGAGGACCCACTGGCAGGAGAACGAGTTTGGTAGAATTCCCTCCTTCCAAGAGGAGCAACGCGCCAGAGCCTTAGAGGCTGGGTGCCAACGAGGGATCTACGCGCTCAGGAGACACTGCTTTAGAAGAACTCCTGACAACGACAGAAAAGATAAGACAATGCTCGATACACGCATCCCACGCACAACTTTAAAACAAACTGTTTCACCTAAAACATTCACTGGGATGAAAGAGCTGCTTTGCTATACTCTAGTCATTGTGGGACTGTCACTGATAGGTCTCATGACATGGTACCTGCATCCTGAAAATGTGAACCAACTCAATCCAGCTAAGAGAGAGCTTAAACAGAGTCCTGGTCGAAGGGACTACAACGGTAACCCCGTCTTCATGGTTCCATATGTCAACGGCACAACTTCAACAATAACTTTACCTGTTTGCAGATTGTTTGACTGCTCAGATGAAAGAATCAGAAAAGCCAAGTATTACATGTGTCTCTGTGGTACTTATGATCCTACCATTTGTAGGTCCTGCTCAACATGGGAAAATGTTTTTTTGTACACAGGTACTTGGGGTAGTCCACAAACAAAGAAAGGCCAACCACTTTATTGGTGGGCTGAAAGGTTTAAACTAGTAAAAGGCGGAAATGGCGGCTCAGCTAATCTCCTATTATCCATACAATCCATTACGAGATGGCAGGAGTATCCCCCACCTAGCTACAGATACCAAAAAGATGCAACTCGGAAACTACTTAGATACACGACAAACCCTAAACTGCATGTTATTCTCCAAGCAGAAGTATCAGGTACAGACCCCTTCAGGGAACTTATAATTCAAATAACAGATTCTCCACCGACACCCACACAATATGAAGTATCTTCCAGTCTCGA
This sequence comes from Garcialebias charrua, assembly GCA_038048925.1. Classification (NCBI taxonomy): domain Eukaryota; kingdom Metazoa; phylum Chordata; class Actinopteri; order Cyprinodontiformes; family Rivulidae; genus Garcialebias; species Garcialebias charrua. The sequence goes on from JBBPBX010043721.1 coordinate 24,832, forward strand.
GACTAACGAAACACTTCTTAGCATTGACAGCGTAGATTATTCCAAATTGTCCCCAAATGATGTAATTGCTATGACCACAGGGTACTCCGATCTTAATGTATGGTTAACATGGTTAATTGAATCAGCTAAGGAAGCGTCACTCTCTGAATGTGTAGCCTGTGCATCTGCACGACCCACTCCCTTAACAGAACCAGCACCGTTGTTTTTAGAAGACGAATGGGGTTTCGATTGCATGTTACTTATCACCAGAAAGATTAAAACTAGGAATTGCACAACCTTAGAAGAAATTTTTCCCCTTGGTCCTAATGGCACACAGGTTGGTGCATTTCATGCTGATAAAAGACACGATTATGTTTGCTTCAATTTCGCAACTAACGTTCCCGACATCAACCTAGGCAGCATAGATGCTGATTGGTGTAATATAACATTCACAGCCGTGACCACGAAAGGTATGCGACAGGAGGTGGGGCGACTGACGCGTTCAGGCTTGTATTACTATTGTGGTGGAAAAAGGTTGTATACTCACGTCCCTCAAAACTCAATAGGACGGTGTGCTATGGTTAGACTTAAGGCTCCACTTACTCTCATAGGACACAGAATTGCACAAGTTTTTCCTTATCCAGGTAACAGACGGCGTAGAGGTTTGACCTTTGATCCAACAGTGAACTCTCCAACTTACATCGATGCGATTGGAGTCCCTAGAGGCGTTCCAGACGAACATAAATTGGCTGATCCCATTGCTTCAGGGTTTGAAAATCTTCCCGTGATCTCAGCATATTTCCCTGTCACACCTAATAAAAATGTTGACCGTATTAATTACGTTCATTATAATGTCATGCGTCTTAGCAATCTGACCAGAGATGCTGTTGAAGGACTAGCTGAGCAATTAGCTCCCACTTCCTTAATGGCTGTGCAGAACAGGATGGCGCTTGACATGTTACTCGCGGAGAAAGGCGGAGTATGTAGCATGTTTGGCGACTTGTGTTGTAGTTTTATCCCCAACAATACTGCCCCTGATGGAAAGGTGTCTAGAGCATTAGAAGGACTTAGAACTTTGTCTAATGAGATGCAGAGTCACTCAGGTATTCATAATCCCATTGACGACTGGTTTAATAGCACGTTTGGTAGATGGAAAGCAATAGTTATATCTTTGCTTATGTCTTTTGCCGTTTTTGCTGCTATCTTGATTACTTGTGGCTGTTGTCTCATTCCATGTGTGCGGTCATTAGTCACCCGCCTAATCACAAAATCTTTGACCCCAGAACGCTTGTCAGAAACCTATGCGTTGTTAGCAAATTCTCCAGACACATACATGCAAATGTTTCCCGTTTCAGAACATGCAAGCATTTCCCCTCTTCCCGATTCTGATCTGACTACTTATGTCGACGCCTGCACCCTGGAAGACTGTATCACCGAGTTTGAAATATATCCATTAGAGTAAACCATGAAAATCACACTTATTGCTCGAGCGGACCGAACTACCTTAACTATAGACATGGACCACTTAGACGACGTTTTCACTATTGATTATGATGTACAATCACGGGTAATAAACTTTACAACCGAGCCGAACCGGTCTCGTTTAGAGTTTTTAGATTTCGTAGTAAGCATAGTACAAATTTGTGCTTTCAGACAGCGCCCAGAGGCTCATGTATATCACGGCTACCACTTTTTGAATTAAAAGAGACGTGTCTCTTTAATATTTGTTTTCTTTTATTTTATTAATGTTGTTTTGAGTTTTATTTGCTGATTTTTTACTTGATTACATTTTATCCTGATTAAATACATATCCTTTGTTCATTTATTCTCTTTTGTATTTTAATCCTCAATTGTTTTGTTTTCAATTGTTTTTGAACATGACTGTTGCTTGCCACATTATTTGCAGGTCTTTACCCTGCACAAAAACAGCTACTTGCTAATTCTATCTCTAGTTAATGATGGTTGCATGGAAAGTCTATTAGACACATGTAATTTGATGTTTTATTTTGAGAGTCTCATACTTTTTTCTTCTTTTATAGATCAACTGAATGTAAGGATGATATGGACACCAGATTTGGTCGCCGCTGTGGGGCCAGGGTGTTGTGCAGCTTTTTCCCTCAAGCACCTCTACATCGTTGCCACCGGGGTTTTCCTGCACAAGTTCACATCATCCAGTTAGGCCTGGGGAGGCATAACATGTGATTTAATAACACTGTGATTTTCTTGAAATTGATTATTACTTTTGATTTTGGTTTTGTTTGCATTAAAAATGTTGATTTTGTTGTTGTTGTTGTGAATTGTATTATCTTAGTTGTTCCTGACGGAACAAAAGGAGGGAATTGTTAAGTGAATCATACATTCTCAGGTATTAAACACGATTAAACTCATGCATTAAACTTTTCACCTCATATTCAGTGTTCATGCACTCCAAATGACTCTGTGCATCTTGTGACCACCTAGTTCTGCTGACTCTGTTTATCTTGTGACCATCTGTGTGAAACCAACCATTGTTCCTCATATAATGTCCTGTTCTTCATTTTGTCTGCTGACCAAACTTGTGATCTCCTCGTGTTAGTCTAAAAACACTGTTGCATTGTAAGAAAATGCTGAGAGCCATTTTCCATTTGCTGAAATGTTCATTTTCTACTTGTTATCAGGAGTTTCCACTTTGTGATAAGAAAGAACTTCCTTGTTCCACCCATGGTTCCATCCTGTTCCTCCTTCAACCCCCCCAAACTAGCCCCTCCTTTACGAAGGTTTTTAACCCTGCTGTGTTACCCTCTGAATTCAGAGCAGAGCCAGACAGCTTCGTGCCTGTATCATTCTGTTCTCAAATCTTGCAAGATTTATTAAATCTTATAAACTTGAAACTTCGTTTGAACAGCCTTGCCTCTTCATTCAAAAGTTTATTCAACAATTTGGTGGCAGCGGTGGGATATTGCGTTTGACTGCATCGCCGCTGGAGACGACCGGACGTGG
>JBBPBX010043722.1:9017-27788 GCA_038048925.1 Garcialebias charrua
TTGTTAATGTGTTTTGCACCTCAGGGCCACCGTACACCGATGCTCCCAGCAAAACTGTGCACAGTGTTTGATGCTATTTTATTCACCTGTTATTTCTTCAGGGGGGTTGAACAGACTAGCTTCCCTTTTTCCACCTCTGACTTGACATCAAACCCTTTGTCAGCAAGGAGTTGGTGGCCAGTTGCTGCTGTAAAACAAAGTATTTATTCATGTTTGACAATAAACAAAACAGTCTTGTGTATAGTTACTGTAAACTGTATGCTTATACACATTGATGACAGGATTGCTTTTTTTTTCTGTGACAGCATTTCACCGATGCTCCCAGCAAAACTGTGCGAATGACTTACAGAAACAGAGAAATGGCTGAAATGTTTTTAAAGTCAGACCTCAAATAATGTTAATAAAACATGTTTGTCTTGTGGAAACTACTACTGTATATTTTTTCAACGCAGAAAGAGTTCAAATGATGACAGCTAACAGTGCAGTGGTCTGTTCATTCTTATACAGCTGCATGTTTTATGCTATTTTATTCACCTGTTATTTCTTCAGGGGGGTTGAAGGAAGAATCTCTTTGCATGTCGCAGGTTGAAACAGGTTGAAACTTCAACACAGGCAGTGGACTGAGGAACAGCGAGGTCTCGTAGTAGACCTAGCTAGCTGCTAGCTTAGCAACTGTCCAGTAGCATTCTGCTGCGGGAGGTTGTTCTCTGTTTTGTCTGTTTCCCATATCCAAGATGTAATGTAGGAACGTAATCCACGGAGCTTGGATCACCACCATCCACGGATCACCACCGTACGGAGCTAGGATCACCACCGCGACCAGAGTAGTATTACCCCCGACTTCCGGAAAATTCTGGAAAAATACGAGTGCGCATGCGCGATGACGTCAACTGGTAAAAGGTCTATTCAAGTTGGAAATCCAATGTTATTTCAAAATAATGATCACTTCTTCATATGATGAATCAAACGTGAAAGTGAATTAAATGTCAGACTGAACTCGATCAGTTTTGTTAGAAGTTAGAACACAGTTTTAATCAGTTGTTTTATGAAGCTGGCTCCAGTCTAATCTGTTTCTCTGTCTTCATTCTAAACAACTTCTTCTCTGTTCTAAAAACTGATCTTCTCCTATCCGAGTGACCTTCATCCACTGGTTTGTTTGGACCAATCAGAGAAGAACAACAAGTCACTGATCACAGATCCTTCCTTAAAGTTCTAAGCTGTTGCTGGAACTGACGGAGTTTGCTGAGGACCTCAATGCCCTGATGAGGTTCCCCAAAGAACTGATGATCGTCTGGTCAACACGCTAATGACCACGTCATTCAGTTAAAGACTTATAACATGCCAAGTTATAAGTCATCTTCAACAGCTGAAAAAGCTCTCTTTTATTGACATTCCTTTAAGGAACGTCTTATCTTGAAAACAACACCAGGAGCTGCCGTTACTTTCGGTTCGAGTCAAGGCGCACGTCTGGAGACGCTGAGAACGGTAAACGAACTGACCAAACTGGACCGAGGGAGACTGACCATCTTCACGAGGTAAAAGTCGTCAAATGCTTTGCCAAGGGTACCAACGTGTAGCCGAGTTCAGCCGGAGAGCTGCCATGCTTCTGGTTAAACACATCAAGATAACTCCCTGACTCTTAACTTTTCTTCCTCCATTTTTCTCCTCCTAAACCTTTATCTTCCTAAGCCAGAAACTAAGTTAATGTACCTACAGAAATGAGTAAAATATCATCCTTCACTGTTCTGTTGTTCCTATATTTCATCTGTGCTGAAGTTAATTATAGGAAAAATAATCAACCAATCATGTACAAATGTGTGATGTAATTTACAATTATGTTAAATAAATGGTCCAGTCCTGCTGTGCCAACATAAGTTTAACGTTTCCTGTGAATTACATCTGGTCAAGGTATAGAATTATTGGTATTAAGCTGAAAAAGAGAGAACCCATTTAATTAATGATGTATTTTTGTGTCAGTCTAAACCCTGCCAATTTATACATCTAAAATATAGGGAAGTCATTAAACTGACCCCTCTCCTATATTACTACAGGGTTAAGACCACAAGCATTGTGTAACCAGCCTCATCTGAAAGTGAACAAAAATCAAAACTCTAAAAATGTGTACTTATTTCTGCAGGTCACAAATGTAAATACACATCGTCCACCATTTTATAAAATAAGGAATTTACCCTCCTGTCAGTGCCTGGCATGCATTATTCATTAAAAAAAATAAAAAAAATTGGCACCCTCCAATGTCTTCCCAGTGTTTATTTCTTCTGGTCTGTCTGTCTTCAGCTGTCTTCTGCTCTTTCTGTCTTCTGTTCTTTCTGTCTTCTGCTCTTTCTGTCTTCTGCTCTTTCTGTCTTCTGCTCTTTCTGTCTTCAGCTGTCTTCTGGTCTGTCTGTCTTCTGCTCTTTCTTCACCTTTGTTCAGCTCTTTCTCTTTTCAGCTCCCTTAAGATCCGTCTCTCCCTCCAGCAACTTCTGGTGCATTCAGCAGATTTGCATTCTCACAGCTGTTTCGCAAGGAACAGCAATTTTTCTTTATTTTTTCAACAAAACTATTTTTGGAAACTGTTTTCCTATTTTAATATTACAACCTGAATTTAACAGTTTTATATTTTAAAATATATCATTTAGAAAGTTTCCAAATTCCTGATTTCCCATAAGTACCTTCGGTCATGTCTTCAATCTCTTTCAAAAGAGTGCACAGTCTAGGTTCCATGGCAGCCACAGCTTTGAGTTTTGGCATGATGTTGACCTCCCATCTACGAAGGAATAGCTCTGCCTTTTCACCTATGAGCCTCCCAAACTCTGAGTCCAGCTAGAACAAAGAAAAAAAAAGGTTTTTGAAAACTACAAGTTGAACTTTGTTTGTTCAAAGTTACAGAGAGGGAAAAATGTAATGGTCACTGATCGATTAATACAGCGTTAGATTTATTTCCTTTTTTTTCCTTATTTTATTATATTATCTACGCTGCAAAAATGACCATTTATTATTAATCATTGTCTCCTGTAAGGTAATGAGTGTGTTCCAAATGAAAGTTTGAGCATGTTTATTTTGTTTGTGTAAATTTGTTTTGTAATAATACGTTTTGGAGACGGTGGGGGAGTGGACTTAAAAGGAGGAGGAAGTGACGGCGCTTGCTCTCTCTCTCTGTCTCACCGTGGAGTGCGTACCTGCTGAGAAGGATTTGGCGTGAGGCCGTTGCCCTGTGGACTGCCTGTGGACTGTGTATCACCTTGAGTTGGGATCGCTGTGGATCAGTAAATTTCTCCTTTACCCAGGACTGCAGGGGAGGCACGCTAAAAGGACCTTGAGACTCTGGTGAGATTGTTTCTTTTTATTTCGGCGCGCCGACGCCTGGATGGATTGAGTGGGCGTTTCCTCATCCCACTTCAAACAAACTTTTTATCTGAGAGAGCGTTTGGACTGAAAGTTGGTGCATTTCGGGTTTTGATTTGATTTATGGGGTTTGTCTGCAGATATGTAAATGTTGGGGGAATGAAGCGTTCGGGTTGTTTATGTGCACAACTGATTTGTTTGTTTAAACTGGGTAAAGGGTATTAAATGTCATCATATGGCCAATATCAATTATGAGAGTTTTCTTGTATGTGGGGTGAATTATTTTCTGTTTACTGGTTTACGCTTTCTGCTCAACCTTTATGAGTTTTAAGCGCCGTCAGCTCCAGGCACTGCCCCTGACTAATTTAGCGTATGTAATAATTAGTCCCCTTTTATCGTAGGCAGGTTGTTATATTTGGTGGCACGTGTGGGGAGCTAGTGTTCTTATGGACATTAAGGCTGCAAGCATTCACATTTCGGGTGCATTACAAAAGAGGGTGCTGTAACGCTGTCCCTGATGCCCTGTCACGTGCACCACCTGGGCAGGAAGGTACCATCAATGTTGCTATGGCAAAAGACTACTGGATAGATCTCCCTAGCTCACTACAAGATATTGAGAGTGCCCAAAATATTGATTCTCTTTGCGTGGAGCTGGGACAAACCGTCACCCTTCCAAAGCCTGGACGAATACATCACGTTTATCAACAAGGTGTCTTATACCGGGGCGTTCCATCCAAATATGGTGGATTCAACTACCAACTGGTTGTCCCAGCCAATCTGGCAGCAAGTTTCCTCACCTACTACCATAACAGTCCAGTGGGAGGCCACTTGGGAAGGCTTAAAACCCTTCTAAGAATTTTGGAAGTGGCTTGGTGGCCATCTGTAAGGAAGGATGTATGGAGTCATGTCAGGGCCTGCCAAACTTGCCAAAAATACAAGGGCACTAACCAGAAGCCTGCTGGACATCTTGAGTCACCAGACGTTAGTGCACCAGGGGAAATGTTGGGGGTAGACTTTATGGGGCCATTTCCGCCTAGTAAAGCCAGGAACACTGTGTTGATGGTGGTGGTGGACTATTACTCCAAATGGGTGGAACTATTCCCATTAAGAGATGCCAAGACCCCTAAAGTCTGTCACATCCTCAGGAACGACATATTTACCCGCTGGGGGGTGCCTGCATATTTGGTGTCGGACAGAGGACCACAGTTTACCAGCCGCCTGTTAGCCAGTTTGTGCACTTCTTGGGGTGTAGTCCAAAAGCTGACCACTGCTTATCACCCTCAAACCAACCTCACGGAGAGAGTCAATCGGACCCTGAAGACAATGATTGCTTCATTTGTTGGACGTCAACACCAGGATTGGGACAGATGGCTCCCCGAGTTCAGGCTGGCTATAAACTCAGCAGTGCATGAGACTACTGGTGTTTCCCCAGCAATGTTGGCCCTCGGTCGTAAGTTAAAGGATCCTCTGGAGCGTCTCATTCACCAAGCACCTACACCAGACATGCCTACATACCATACGTTGCATACACCAGTGTTTTTCAACCACTGTGCCTAGGCACACTAGTGTGCCACGAGTGATCGTCAGGTGTGCCTTGGAAATTATCAAAAAAGCCCCCCCCCCCTTCTACAACCTCTTTAAATTTAAGACCACATTGTTGTGGTACTGTTCAGGTGTATTTTTGAAGACATGTTAAGTGCAATTTGAAATAAGAAATATAAAATATGATAAAAATACATTTTTGTGTTTATTTCATTCCTATTCAAGACACTGATAAGAACTATATATAATATAGGCAGATACAGTGTATCTATGTTTACAATTTTGGTTGGTGGTGTGCCTCGGGATTTTTTCAATGAAAACACTGTGCCTTGGCTCAAAAAAGGTTGAAAAACACTGGCATACACAAATACAAAAGGAAGTCAACAGACATGTGGGTCTGGCCAAAGCCCGACAAGCTAGGTATTATAATGCACGACGTAGGGATGTACACTTTACAGTCGGTGATCTAGTCTGGGTTAGGGCACACCCTTTGTCCAAAGCTTCGGCTAAGTTCTCTGCAAAACTCGCACCCAAATGGTCAGGGCCTGTGAGGGTAGAGAGACAGCTTAGTCCTGTTACTTACCGTGTGTCAGGGATGACAGATAATAGTAAAGTTGATACGGTCAACGTGGCCGACATGAAACCCTTCTACGGCCCCGATAAGCCGCTGGCTGGGGGGGGGGATGTAATGGTCACTGATCGATTAATACAGCGTTAGATTTATTTCCTTTTTTTCCCTTATTTTATTATATTATCTACGCTGCAAAAATGACAATTTATTATTAATCATTGTCTCCTGTAAGGTAATGAGTGTGTTCCAAATGAAAGTTTGAGCTTGTTTATTTGTTTGTGTAAATTTGTTTTGTAATAATACGTTTTGGAGACGGTGGGGGAGTGGACTTAAAAGGAGGAGGAAGTGACGCGCTTGCTCTCTCTCTCTGTCTCACCGTGGAGTGCGTACCTGCTGAGAAGGATTTGGCGTGAGGCCGTTGCCCTGTGGACTGCATGTGGACTGTGTATCACCTTGAGTTGGGATCGCTGTGGATTAGTAAATTTCTCCTTACCCAGGACTGCAGGGGAGGCACACTAAAAGGACCTTGAGACTCTGGTGAGATTGTTTCTTTTTATTTCGGCGCGCCGACGCCTGGATGGATTGAGTGGGCGTTTCCTCATCCCACTTCAAACAAACTTTTTATCTGAGAGAGCGTTTGGACTGAAAGTTGGTGCATTTCGGGTTTTGATTTGATTTATGGGGTTTGTCTGCAGATAAGTAAATGTTGGGGGGAAGGCTGCAGATATGTAAATGTTGGGGGAATGAAGCGTTCGGGTTGTTTATGTGCACAACTGATTTGTTTGTTTAAATTGGGTAAAGGGTATTAAATGTCATCATATGGCTAATATCAATAGATGTTTATGAGAGTTTTCTTGTATGTGGGGTGAATTATTTTCTGTTTACTGGTTTATGCTTTCTGCTCAACCTTTACACTGCAAAAACGGTACTACTTGAAATAAGCCATAAATTCTTGAATTTGATCAAATTTTCTTATTTTGAGAAAAAAAATCTGCCAATGGGGTGAGAAAAATTTGCTTGGCTAGAATTCTTAAAACTAGCAAATGAATCTAACTGCTGTATACCTTAAAACTAGACAAATCAAGAAAAAATATGTGCTTTTAACAAGCAAAATTTACTTTTTATAGGTGATTTTCAGATTTGTTTATACTTAAATTAAGAAAAATTTACTTGTTACAAGGTGAGATGCTCTGATATGTAGAAAATCATTGCTTAAATTGAGTATTATGCTTTCTAGAAAAAGCTCATTTCAAGAATTTTTTGCTTAATTTAGGATTCTACACCTTACTTTATTTTTTCACATTAACAAAAAAAAGCTTACAACAAGACAAAATTGCTTAAAACTGATTTTTTTAGTTTCTTGATTTAACAAAATATAAGAATTTTATATCAATTTTGAGATTAACAACTAGCAAAAATAGCCAACAATAAGACAAAATTAGCTCAATAAGAATACTTTTAAAAAGGGATTTTATCTTAAATTAAGGGAACAGAATCAATTTCACTTCTTGCACTTTTATTGCCAGCAACATAAGTGAACAGAAGTGGAACAGAAGTGTACATTCAAGATACTCTAAAGGAATTACCGGTAATAACAGTTAGCTCACTGCTGTATAAAATTTTGACAGAAAAGCTAGTCAAAAAGTATGTGTAAAATAACAAAAATTTCAGGGTAGTGTGCAACACTTTCAGAAATGTACATTCAAGATACTGTAGTTAGCATACTCACTGTATCAAAAATAAATTTCCCTGTACTATAAAAACAAACAAATCGATTCCAACTTTAGATAATGTATCAAACAATTTTAAAGAACACACAAACAAACGTGTCTTACTGAACAACTTTTCTGAAAAAGATGTAACTCACTCAATGAATGACTTCCACTCGCCAAGAGCCTTCTTGTAAGATGGGGTTGAATCTAGGTCATGGATGGAGTCTTTGAGTATTTCAGTTTGCAAGACAGACAGCAGCGTGGAAATGCACTTCGGGTACGTGAGGTGGAAGCCATAGTAATATGCCATCAGATAGAGCAGTCCCTCAACAAGATTCTCCCGGTCAAAGGTGGTCACTGGTGTGGTTCCAACAGCAATCATGCAGTTGCTTTCAGAAAGGAGCAAAACAGGACAACCCAGAGGTCGCTGACGCAGGAAGCCTTCAGGGCCTTCTGGAGTCTACATGACAGAAAAGAAAGAAGAGGGTTAGAAAACCTCAAAAACACATATCTAACTAAAATACTTAATAGTCAAGTGTGAATAGTTTAAACTTTTTTAATAGACCTGTTTGGGGAGATTTTGTGCATATTCCAAGTAACAGATGCAGCAAGTTTAAATTAAGTTTAAATTACAGTCCTGAATGATATGGGAAATAAAATCTAATTGGATTTTTCTGTCCATTCTTGTGGTTTAATCTTTTAAACTGGAACTCTGCAGACAGAAAGGTTTATTATTAAAGGGTAACTAACCCTCCTGTGAAAGCATAACCTCGCCCAAAAGCAAATTTGATGCCAACAAAGTGGGCAGTGCCAAGAAAAGAAAATAAGTCGTAGACTGAAGAAGACTCTTGGAGGAGAGACGAAATGTTTCATTAAAGAAGAACCTGTCCAGAGGAACTACATAATTGCATTTCTACTTGGATTACTGAGATGCATCAGGACATTTTAAACTTTAAAGCACATTTAGACAGTTTAGCTGGAAGGAAAAAAGCTGTTTTAGGTCACTCTCCCTTGTACGTAAATATGATAAGAACTTCATATCCATCACACAAGCTGACACAGCTGACTAAGCTACCATCACCAGGCTCCCGCTGCAGAGAAGAGTCTATGAGTGTTGGGGCGGGCTCTCTCTGTAAGACTTGCCAATCACAGCCCGTGAAGACAGTCAGTTACCCAATGAGGATCTTCCTTCAGAAATAGCACGAATGTTGACAAGCTTTATTCGGTTCATGCTCGTACTGGTCAAAAATGCATTATCCGTAACGAGTACTCGTCTGAAACGAGTATCCGGCTCAACCCTAATAGTCACCATCGGGGTTTTGATTTTTATGAAAAGCATCACCTGTGCAACAAGTGAAACTCTGCTCTGGGATGTGTCTTGCGCTCCCGTTGCTTTCTTTTTAATGATGAGCCAAGCCGTGCGCAGTTGTGTGTGGGTCCGTGTGTGTGTATGTGTGTGCGCACGTGCACGCATCACAGGTTCTTTATGGGTCCGGTAGTGTCAGCATGTGTGTTAGACCGAACTCCCACTGACTGGCTGGCCCAGGCTTATAAACTGCACAATTAACTTAAAGACCGTGTAAAGTGAAATTAAATGTGTGTTTTTAGTTTGTCACATGGCATAAATATGTGTTATTAATCACCCATATAAATCTGACTGATTAAAAACATTGTTTTCCTTATAAAATTAAGTGTCAAAAATCATGAAAATACATTATTTTCCCTTGGTCTGAAACTGTGGGGGCGTGTCAGCATGGGAGTGGTTTCAGCGCAGTTCTGCTGAGCTGAGCTGAGCGAGGCAGACAGCAGAGATCCACCTCCTCCGTTTTTATCTAAGTTCTGGCTGCCAGTAGCTCCTTTTTCCAAGAGTTACGCTGTTTTTAGTGCACTAACAACTCTGGTTTTGTTTTTAAAGTTGAGGACACATAACTCCGCTGTTATGTGTTTAATAATAAGCGCTATTTTAGAAGATGAGCAGCGGACTCGCTGCACCCGGTCCGACCCGGTCACATCGCATGCGGGGTCTGTGTTGGTGATAAAAATAAAGAGTAATCACGTTGATAACTAAGTTATCTCATCTGTGTCAGCGAGTCACTGCGTTTCACGGCGCGCGTGGCAGGAGCTCAACGCACACACACACACAAACACACGCGCGGCGCGGAGCTGCAGGTGGCAACTCCAGCAGCAGCCTGGGTTTGTTCTGACTCCCTCCTGCGTCTCAATGTGGGTGCCCTGACCATTGCGACATCCAGGGAAGATGCAGGAACGAGGCATAATTGATTAGCTAGCTAACGATGAACAAAATATCCATGCTATTGCTATCTGATGCTATCTGCGATTCGCGAGTGAACGGCTCCACCCATGCGAAGAACAATTTATATGGCTGGAGCAGCAGGGGGTAGTGCTATACTAATGAGGACCGCGTGACGAAACGCGGTCACGTTTAAACCACGCCTAAAAAATCCTGAAACAAGCATGTCTTCATACACAGTTTCATCTATAACTCCAAAATTAATTGAGCTACTATTTTGAGACTTTTTACTCATTTACAAGATTACAATTATCACATTTATAATGTTTATTTAAGAAAATGTTGAAATTCACTTTACACGGTCTTTAACATACATTTGTTTGCCTCTGTGTCTTAATAAGTCCTTCACTGGTTTGTTATAATTTGCGCATTTGCCATCAAAACACACCACGAATCCAGCCGATGATTTACTTCCTCATGAACCTTTGAATCAGGTACCAAAGCGTAACTTCGCCACTTTTGAAGCTTCTGACGTCACTGATCACATGACTTTTACCAAATGAATCAAGCTCCGACACAGTGCTTCTAAAACAGTGTTGTTTTTTCAATACATGCGCCGAAGCTTCAGCTTCAAACTGTCCATCACTATCTCATGCCAAGTCCTTGTATTTAATTTTGCTGCCACATCAGCGCTTTGTTTTTGTTTAATAAATACAATTTTGCCAGCTTCACTCAATCCTGGATCTGGGGTTCTAATCAACCAAGCCCAAATCATAAAAAAAGATCTGAACTTTAAGAGTATTTAGATTTTTTTTTTTTTTTTACAAAATACATAAAATGAAAGCATAATTAACTGAAATATATCAATAGGCACAGAATATTACAGCCTCACCTGAAGGACATGGAAAAAAGCCTCACTACAGGTGCCCATCTTCTTTGGTGGTGCTGTGCTGGAAGGGAAGAGCATTGGAAGGGCTCTGAACACAGCTGTCGCATGTTCCACTAGTTTGACAAAAGAAAAATAAGACAAGGCAACACCATTAATTATAGCAAATAATGCAATCTGTAAAACAAACAGACACAGCATCAAGATATTGTAGTATTACCTCCATCCAAAGTATTTGGAGGCTTCATAGCTTTCTTCATGACAGCATAGAACTGCACCTTAGAGTAGAAGCTTTCCCATCTATCCTTCATCTCTGAGATGTATCTTGAATTGGATGGTTGAATAATTCTCCGCAGCTCATCCATGACCTGCAAAATACAGACAGAAAACCAATTAAGATTTGTTCTGTCTTGTAAACATAGAAAATGTAAAATTAAAAAATGCCTCCAAAGGAATACTGGGATGGCTAAAAGAAATGAGGACTGCTTACATGATCCAGTTCTTTGAAACAAGGGTATGCCTCCAGAATCCTCAGTGGTCTGTCTTGCTCCTTCATAACATCAGAGTTAATGAAGCGTCTTCGGGACTCAAACTCCAGGTCCAGCAGTTGGCTTACAGCAGCCTTATTTGGTTTCTTGGTCTTGTATATTTCTTGGAGTGTCTTGTAGTGTCTTGCCTGAGTTTTCTGGCTGTCAAAGAAGTCAGCTGAACCAGCTAAACATATAAAGCAGAGGTGTGCAACTCATTTATTACCAAAGTAAGTCTTTATGAAGTGGGTTACATTGGTGCAAAACAAACAACATAAAACGCTACAAGAAAATTTGTAAGATATATCTGCAAAACATATCAACAAGTTAATAAGTGACCAAAAAAACTTTAAACATATACAAATTATTATTTTTTATTTCATTACCTTTTCTCTTTATTGAATAGAACACATTGGGCCTCATGCAAGAACATGTTCCTAAATTTCTCTTATTTTTGTTCGTACGAAGGGTTTGAACATCTCACGTCAGATTCAACAAACTCTTTTATTTTCAGGAAAAGTGTTTAAATGAGGAGCGAAAACTGATGAATGACACTTATTCATATTCAGGTGCTCGTGTCTCATGCATGAGGAGAGATTAGCATAATTACCACCCCAAAAACGCCATATGAGGCTACGGTTCCTGCCCCACATAAGTGTCCATTCTAAAATGACATCACACAGTAAAAAGAACTTTACGAGTTCAGAGACTGAAGTCCTGCTCTCAGAGATCCAGAAATAAAAATGTCATTTTTAGCAGCGTCAGCTGTGAAATGGAGCTGCTAAAGTCTAGCAATGACATAACGACTGTTGTTAATGCTGTGTCTCCTGTGGGTCGTTACAGTCACATAACTAAAAATCTAAATCATATTCATCTCTCTCTAGTCCTGCTCCGGTTTTCCTTTGGTCAAATATTTTTCATTTGAGTGTAAACAACTGATTTACAGTTTTAATTTATTCAGAAGAAGAGCGGTCCCCCCGCTGTCAACCCCCCATTGATAGCGGTGTCAGATGAAGTTCTGAACTGCCACTTTGGAGAAAATAGCTGATGTGCTGAATAAATCAAAACAAAATAAAATTTGATTAAAAAAACTATAAAGCTTGTTATATACTGAGACAAATTAAACTTCAATTAATGCATAATTTAAGTTGGTTTGTAGTTTGAGATCTTCATATCAATACAACAGCATTAATAGCCAATTAAATTTAATCAATTTATGTCGTTAGTCTAGATTATTACATTTAAAATTCTAATTCAAACAGAACAGCCTATTTTCAACATAACTATGGAGTAGTATTTATTTTCAACTCGAAATATCTTCAAACTAATGAAATATAAAGTTCTTAGTGAAGAAAACCCGACTGGATAACAGCAGACACGTAAAATATACGACAGGTCTGGACCACTTGTGAGTTTTGTTCGTATCTGAAGAAAATTGTAAAATACGAAAAAAGTGTTGAATGCCACAAATTCTCCCAAATCACTTGTACGCACAGCTTAAGAACAAATCTGTGCGTACAAACAGTTCTTGCATGAGGCCCATTGATTCTAAACAGTGAAGTGGTGAGGTTCTATTGTTAGTGGAATATTTAAAAGAAATGTTTTTACTCAAAACCCACAGATTAGAAGGGGTGTTAAGAGGGTGCATTATAATAATACTTACATTCTTCATCACTGTCATCCTGCTGTTGCACTGGGGTGCTCATGGATTTAGGTGGTGAATTATTCAGAATAATAGTTGATGTACTGGATTCTCCACTGCTGTCACTTGTTGTAACACCTTCAGTCTCATCTTTTCTTGGCTTCTTTGAAGGAGGATGTTTGCCTTTCTTTGGACTTTTGACATTCGAGAGTCTCTTCATCAGCTTTTTAGCCACATCATCCTGGCAGGTACAAATAATGAAAATAAAAAAGATAAGACACTCAAGCTTACAACATTCATGTTAAAAAAAGAGTGGTAGTGAACCAAGGCTACTTACCCACCCACCACATGATCCTTTAAGCATTGGGTAGTACTCCATCAATCGTTTTGCTATGGCATCAACCTCATGTTTGCTGGGGTATCTGGAGTCCTCACTTGCTCTTGCTATTGAAATCATGTTGGTCATAGTGTTTCTCACAAGTCGACAAAAGAGTTCCTTTGATAAGGGCTCAGTACGCTCTGTCCCCTGCCGCTTCTGTTCGAAGTAGGACTGTCGAGCTTGCTCAAGTTCACTGTCTGTGAAGATTATGTACTCCGGATTGGACATAGTCACAAACTTGGAAGTGTTGGGTTCCTCTCTAGAGAAGTCACCATCTCCAGTAGTTGTTGGCAGTTTTTCAGGAGTCTCATCCTAAAATACAATGCAATTACACAGGGTTGTTGCAGAAATACTCCAGTTCTCAACATGAAAAAAAAATGCACAGCAAAATAGCTGTAAAGTGTTGTACAATTAAAAATGTGCGCATTTGATAAATGTGCAGGCCAGTTGTTTTAAGCAAAACTATAGAATATGATAAAAATCCTTTCTACAGCAGGGTTTTTCAACCACTGTGCCTAGGCACACTAGTGTGCCACGAGTGATCGTCAGGTGTGCCTTGGAAATTATCAAAAAAGCCCCCCCCCCCTTTCTACAACCTCTTTAAATTTAAGACCACATTGTTGTGGTACTGTTCGGGTGTATTTTTGAAGACATGTTAAGTGCAATTTGAAATAAGAAATATAAAATATGATAAAAATAACTTTTTGTGTTTATTTCATTCCCATTCAAGACACTTTGATAAGAATGATTATATATTTAATATAAAAATAATAATAGAAATAATAATAATAATAATAATGAATTCAATTTATAACGCACTTTTCATTAATGAAAATCTCAAAGTGCTAATATAGGCGGATACAGTGTATCTATGTTTACAATTTTGGTTGGTGGTGTGCCTCGGGATTTTTTTCAATGAAAACACTGTGCCTTGGCTCAAAAAAGGTTGAAAAACACTGATCTTCAGGGTATCTGTTAAGTGTGTTGAGACTGCATAAAACAAACTTGTGTGTTTTCAGTTTTGTCACACAAAAATACAATAGAACTTACCGGTACTTGCTCACACTTGTGCACTGCAAGCCATAGAGCTCGACGCCTAAGGAAATGCTCAGGACCTGGGAAAAGATCTTTGATGTCATCTCTGGAGAGTGATGCCAACAGGTCTTCTCCAACATTTGCTTCTGCAAAAGAAAAGTTTCCAATCATTAGCAATTTCCAATTATTATTACATTACATAATCCTTGTTGGTAGGTCAGCTATACACACATATATACATCTCGTTTGAATGCAACTTATTAAGCTTTGACAATTTTTTAAAATTTTCTTGTTTAAAATTAACTTTTAAATGTATTAATGGTCTTGTCCCTGAGCTGGTGAGCAGAATGATTTTAAAAGTCAGCAGCTCAGGAGTTGCAACAAGAGGTGCAGCTGATGGAGACTGTAAACCTGCAAAATACAAATCATTTGGTCAATGCTCCTTCTCATTTAAAGGTCCCCATATCTGGAATAGTTTACCATCAGCAATAAAAACAATGGTTGAAACAAAACCAAATCTGTGATCACTGAACCCCATGGGGACAGAGGAGCAGCTGTGTGTGTGAGGGAACTGTTTAATCCATTTAAACTTAATTAAATTTTAATTTTATTTTAGATGCTTTTATATAGGGAACTGTTTAATCTTAATTAAATTTTCATTTTATTTTAGCTGTTTTTATATAAAAGTCCAACCAAGGACTGGGTTTGCAAATTAGCCTGTGGCTAGAAAACCTGTGTACAAGACAACGGTTGCTTCGTTTTTAACATGTAACATTATTTATTGTGCTGTCCTTGTTCAAATAAACTTGAATGAATGTAATGCTGTGGTGATGTTTTAATTTACTAATTTATTTTATTGTTTTTATTTAATTTATGTTAAGCGCTTTGTGATTTTATGTCTAAGAAAGGTGCTATATAAATAAACTTTACTTACTTAAACACACACATAACGAGTCACACTCACGCACACTCACGCGCGCACACACACACACACACACACACACACACACACAAAGGTTCTACTGTAATTTATAAGTCAAAGAAATAAACCTATAATTTTAATCATACATTCATAAACATAAAATTTTATTTATTTATTTTACGTCCTGTCTTAATACTAAATAACTTCTGGGCTTACTGGGTCTTTTGGTAATTAGGAGAAAAAATGAATTTATGGTTTTCACTTTGAATAAAGTCTCATGGGAAGCAAACAGGTCCATAGTGAGGACCTTGAAGCCACAGGAGTTTGCAAATGTTGAATTGCAATGACAACAAAGCTGAGCTTGACAGTTTCACGAAATGGTCAAATCTGCTGGATTTAAAAAAGTAATGTAGTTCGCCATTAGCACGTTAGCTTATTAGCATTAGCATCCGCTAGCATTGCTAATACATAAATTGAATGACCAAAAATGTCACTGACCCACATGAATGCTTATAACCCACATGAATGCTTATAACTCCCTGCACCAGCATAAAATGTAAATATAAATATTCAATATAAAGAAATGCAGCTAAACTATTAGCTTTTAGCTTGGCTAACTGTGCGAGCGAGCTTAGCTAACCGTGCTAGCGACATGATATACAACGACATAGCACAAGACAAAATGGTTACATACGTTTCAGTGTGTCAATTGTTATTTCATCCAGTTTCTCCATAGCTTATCTTCACGTCTTCACTCGCTGTACCACCAAATCGCATCCACCTGGACACCAAATGAGGAGCTAGCAGTGCAGGCGGGCAGCACTAACCGTCTTTTCGTCATAGGCGCCAAGCTTCAGCTTGAAGCGTGCAGCTGGACTATACCATCTTCAGGAGTGTGTAGGGGGATAAGATGGGTTGACTCATTTTTTCAGGCATATTTTGGAAGCCGCCCTCACCCCTTAATGGACTAACCCAGATCAGAACGTACAGATTGCTGTAATTTATTTGAAGAAGAAGAAAAAGAAGCAGAAGTTTAACCGCCAATAAACTAAAGAAGAAGAGTTCACAGAACAGTAAACCAAAATGATTTGGCGCTGTGTGATCTGCTTTGTTTTTGTAGGATTGACCCTCAAATCCCTACTGAGTCATATTAATTCTGCACATAGCCGTAGTCCAGATTTCCGAGTAGTTTGTGGGATAGATGGATGTGTTAAAGAATACCGCGTTTACAACTCACTTTGGTATCACATTCGTCGAACACACTCAGAACACCTTAACAATCATGGAAGCTGCAGCACATCGAGTGGCCGGAGGGGACAACATTCTGTAAGGTGAGACTGACTATATTACGACAGAGTATTAGGGCCACACAACGAGATTTTTATTGATTTGTTTATTTTAATTAGGAGAATAAAGTCATAATATTACAACATTAAAGTATAAAAATAAAGTCATAATATTACGACATTAAAGTATAAAAATAAAGTCATAATATTACGACATTAAAATATAAAAATAAAGTCATAATATTACGACATTAAAGTATAAAAAGAAAGTCATAATATTATATGAATCATCATATTAACTGTGTAGTTTGTAATTAATTTTCTTTACCTCAACTAGACAATTAATATAATCTCAATTGCAGTTCCACCAGGAAGGAAACTTCTTCACTGGCGGACAGAATCCCGAGTAACATCTGGGCATACAGGACTGATTCAGTGGTGGAAAACCAGCAAGCAATCCAGTCAACGATGGATGCAACTGTAGATGTCAGTGTTCATGCAGGAGAAGATGCAGTGACTGAGAATAACAGAATACAACCTGATCCAGACAGTGTGGGACCTGAACATTTTGGAACTTTTGACAGTAATACGTCATTGTACTCTGGCTTCGATGATGTCGTCCATACCTCGCCAAGGCTCCTTGTTCCATCACAAACCATCAATGACACCTTGACTCCAAGCATTCCAACAGCTTGTCCAAGTGAATTTGAAGATGGCGCAGCATCAACTATGGTAATTGTATTGATATTGAACTCTTAAAAGGAACAACTTCTTTGAACAAACCTTTTACCTGTTTATTTGACTCCTGTATTTATTTATTTTTTGTGAAGGATGACTCCTGTCTAGATGTTCTTACAAGACAAGCAACAGCTCTTGTTTTGACTGCAAGAGAGAAACATCGTCTTTCACAGGTTTGTCCTCATGCAAATCTCAAATTATTATTTTAGCATTTGCTTTAAGTTTCATCATTTAATATTAACATTTTTTCCTAAACTGTAACAGGCTTTAATGCATTTTCATAAAGATTATCCTAATAGTTACTGAGCATCATGTTTGTGCAGAGTTGTAAAGTAACTAAGTACAAATACTTTGTTACTGTACTTAAGAAATTTTCGTTGTCTGTACTTTACTTGAGTAATTATTTTTTCGCCCTACTTTTTACTTAGACTCCTTACATTTTTATATAAATATTACATAAAAAAAAAAAAAAGCTAAATAGTATAAAGTTTCATTCTGGCTTGTTATTATTAAAAACTACTATCCTGATAAACTGTGCCTCTTGGATAGAGTTAATTTCTATGTAGGAGAAGCATAAATATTGACACCGTATTAGTTTGTACACAATCCATCACAGCTGCACACCTTTTGAAAAAAAAAAGTTTTTTGGATAGGTCTCCTCCCAATAATGTAATTTTTGAAATTTGAACTGCTTATTTTTAGTCAATACTTTTACTTTTAATACTTAAGTACATTTTATGTCAGAAATGTACTTTTGATACTTAAGTACCAAATATATTCGATAATTTAAGACTTTTACTGAAGTAATATTCTTAGAAGATACTTTAACTTTTACCAAAGTAATTTTTTGATAAGACACTTAAATGTTTACTCAATTATCACTTTGAGGTACTTGTGTCACTCCTAGTCTTTTTTTTATGCATCCCTTGTTAGTGCTTTTTACTCTCTGTGACAAATCTGACATCTATCATAGGTTGTTATAAAGTAATGGGCGTTTGTTCTTGCTCAACACAAACTGAATAAATACACATTGAAAATTGTCTACCATCATTCGGATGATAAGGAATTTGAGATTCTTCAATTGTTTATTACATTATTAATCCTTTATAGAATAAGTGGTCTATTGTTTAAATCTAATGGAAGTGCTCAACACAATTTTCCCATTTTTATAGCAAACAGCCAGGGTGTAATTTGTTCACTTTTCTGTTTTTCAGAGTGGTGTGAATGATATTGTTGCAGCAATGCAGCAGTATCAAGCATCTTTGGTGACTAATCTAAGAAGTCAACTACAAAAGGTTTTCCAGCAACATCAAGGAAGTGGACTTGAAAAAGACGTTTTGGCAGTGTTCAACCAAATTGAGGATCCATTTGCCTCTGTTTCAACAACATACAGGCAGGATAGTGTGATAAAGAAAAAATTTAATTTTGTGGAGTGTGAGGAGGTTTCTGTTGGGTATACAGCTTGCATGGTAAAAAAGGGGAAAAAAAGATTTCTCTCTACTGTCTCCAAATGTTTTCATTATGTTCCACTTGTCCAAAGTTTGGAACAGTTCTTGTCCCATCCAAGAATTTTGTCAATGATAGATGAACAGAAGAATTACAGAAGTGAGTATTTGTATGACATCATAGATGGAAAACTCATGAAGTCTCACCCTTATTTTTCTGCCCACCCCTCTGCGTTACAGATAATCCTTTACTCAGATGATATTGAAATTTGTAACCCACTTGGGTCTCATGCCTCGAAAAATAAGTTGGTAATGTTCTATTATACTTTGGGAAACATTAATCCTAAATATCGGTCTAAACTAGCTGCCATTCGCCTACTCGCAGTTGCAAAAAAGAGTGATCTTTCTGAATGTGGTGTAGATGGAGTCTTGAAAAGGCTGCATGAGGACTTAGTAAAGCTATATGATGGAGTTAAAATTCAAACTGGAA
>JBBPBX010043723.1:0-11608 GCA_038048925.1 Garcialebias charrua
AGACTTTTGCAGTTACAATATTTAATAAAACAATTTCATTAAAACAATCCTTTTAAAACCAAGGTTTCCAGTCCATCACTCAGTCTTTGAAAAGAGGGAAGACTCAAACAATGGAAAACACTTTGAAACCATAACCAATCGTTGTCGTCTTCCAGTCCAAATGCTCTTCAACGGAGTGATGTAATGCCCTGCCCCCAACACCTGTACGACCAGTCCAGGGTTTTATAAAAGTGGGCCGAACAACCAGGGAAAGATAGGACAAGACAGCAGAGTGTCCACAGCGTTGCAACTCCAAACAGTAAAAGCTGGTGCCTAAAACAGAAACCCCATTATTGTGGATTCAGAAACAAATTAAGTCTAAATTGCAGGCAGCTTACCCAGAGGTGGAAACACAGCCAAACCAGGGAGGAAACAGGTCAGCAGGTGAGGACCAAAAGGAAGCCACACGCCACAACAACCCACAGCCGGCAACGCCAGCAGAACAATGCTGCAGAAACGCACGACAGGTGTAACACCCCAAAAGCCCAACACGATCCCAGTCACTCATTGAAAAACTGGCACTTACGATCTCAGATGAGCAGATCCAGAACACAAGCAAAATAAAGCAGCCGACTGTAGTGAAGGAAACAAAGATACTCGCACCCCTTCTTCTTCTTCCGTGAGGTTTAACGGCAGCTTACAACCTTCCGGTGTATTACCGCCATCTAATGGTCCCATCCCTAAACTATTTACAGTCTTCCAAAAAAAAACAAGTCTGGTCCTCTGGACATTCAAAAATAAAACAAAACAAAGCAAAAAAAAAAAAATCGTAGACCTACAGTCTTCTACTTAGACCTGTCGACGTCAAGAAATACATAAAGTATTTGCGTCCACCTTTACTAGATCCCCATTCCAAAACGCTCTTCAAACTGATCGGGCTCGTGACGTCATGTTTCATATGGTCCAGTAGAGTCTGCCTTTCCGCTGAATATGCAGAACATTCCAAAATGACGTGCTGCACTGACTCTGTTTGCTGGCAAAAATCACAACTTCCACTATCGTGTTTCCCTATAATAAACAAAGTTTGTATGACCTATTCTTAATCTTGTTATTATTGATTCCTCCCTCCTATTCCCTCCATGATATCTGTTACTGTTGACTGAATTCTGAACTGCATACAGATGTCTCCCCTTTGTTTCATGGTCCCACCTTTGTTGCCATAACTGATTAATATGTGACCAAACAATACTTTTTCCTTCTGTCTTGCATAATTGGATATGTATATCAACACTGTCTCTAGTAACGGAACGTTTAGCAATTCTGTCAGCCAGTTCATTACCCCGAATCCCCCTATGAGCAGGTACCCACATAAATACAACACTCCTACCTTCCTTAACCAGCTGTGAATGGGAAATCTTAGTCCTTGTTAATAAATCCTGTCTCGCTTTTGATGTACCTGACGACACGGCTGACAAGGCAGAAGCAGAATCACTGCAAATGATCACCTTGGGTAATGAAGACAATTTAGTCCATTCTAAGGCCAGATAAATGGCGTATAGTTCAACCGAAAACACATTTAAAAAGTCTGAAGTGCGCTTACCTATTTCAATTTTTAATTCAGGGACAACAACTGCACAACTAGTTCTGCCTGAATCTGGGTCTTTAGATCCATCTGTAAAGACCTGTACATACTCCGAATATGTTCTATCCACATAAAAGTTGAATAGACTGCACAGTTCTGCGTCCTCGTTTCGTCTCCTAATTTTTAATAATCCCATGTCCACTCGTGGCTCTTTCATTAGCCAAAAAGGAACATTTGACCAGATGACAGTAGGACTAAACTTAACTTCAGACACACCACATGCTCTCGCAGAGTCTGCCCCTACCCATCCAAAGCTCAGTGTTAGCTTCCTTTGCCTTTCCCAAGTGTCCTGTAGCACAGAGTGTGTAGGATGACTGTCAAGATGCCCTTTCAGATGAATCCAATAATTAACCATTAGCTGTTTCCTTCGAAGACACAACGGAATCTCCCCCGATTCAACTAATATAGCACACACTGGTGAAGTTTTGACAGCTCCAACACATAATCTCAGCGCTCTAACCTGAATGATATCTAATCGTTTTAGAGACGATTTAGCTGCAGATCCATACACTATACACCCATAATCTAATCTGGACTTAATCAAAGACGTATAAATATGTTTTAATGATTTAAAATCTGCACCCCAGTTAACTCCCACCAAACACCTCATAACATTTAAAACCTTCTTACATTTATCAATGACCCAATCTATATGAAGATTCCAGGTCAAGTGAGAATCAAAATAAACACCTAAGAAGCGAAAAACATCAACTATCTCTAGATTTTTTCCATACAATTTCAGGTTAAATTCACCTCTGTCCCTTTTCCTAGTAAATAGCATTGCTTTAGTTTTATCAACAGAGAACCTAAATCCCCAAGTTCTACTCCATAGTTCAACTTGATTTATGCCTTCTTGAAGCTTGCGCGTAATGAAATCTAAATTTCGTCCCCTTTTCCATAGTGCCCCATCATCAGCAAACAAAGACCTCCCTATGTCAGGGCCTACAGACATATACACATCATTTATCATAATTGTGAATAAAATCGGACTAATCACACTCCCTTGCGGCGTTCCATTATGTACTTCAAATCTACTCGACACTGCAGTACAGACTTTAACCCGGATAGACCTGCCAGTCAGAAAGTCCATTATCCAATTAAACATTCTGCCCTTAATGCCCAATAAACGAAGTTTAATTAGCAGCCCCTCTTTCCACAACATGTCGTAAGCCTTTTCAACATCAAAAAATACTGCAGCCACCGACTCCTTATTTACTTGAGCCTTTCTTATCTCATCTTCCAAACACAACACAGCATCCATAGTACCCCGTCCTTTCCTGAAGCCACTCTGACAAGCAGTTATTAGCAGATTCTTTTCCAATATATAACACAACCTCTCATTTACCATGCGTTCCATCAGTTTACAGATATGCGATGTTAGAGCAATTGGCCTATAATTTGACGGGTTACTAGCATCTTTCCCAGGTTTTTTAATAGGAATAACTATGGCTTCCTTCCAGCTTTCAGGCAAAGTACCCTCCGTCCACACTTTATTAAACAACAACAATAGAATTCTTAACCCAATTTCACTCAAGTTACGCAACATTATATAACAAATTTCATCCTTTCCAGGAGCAGTCATCCCAGATTTAGCTAGGGCCCACCTCAACTCCTGCAACGTGAACACATTAAACTCATTCGCAACATGCTCATCCTTCCGCAACACGTCGGAATATACAGCCCTCATTCTTTCTCTATTACCTATCTCTTCTACAGTCAAATTACCTATACTATGTACCTTCGCTAAAGTGTTTGCTAAGAGTTCAGCTTTACCCTCATTTGTTTCCACTAAAACATTTTCACTATTAACAAGTCCAGGATACGCCCAATTCCTTCTATCACCTCCCATCTTTCTTATCATATTCCAGATGTCACCCACAGGAGTTGTATTCCCAATCGTATTGCAAAATTTCCTCCAGTACTCTCTCTTAGCCTGACGAATTGTTTTCCTTACCATAGCCTGTGCTTTCTTAAAGTCAATCAAATGCTGGAAAATGTGTGTCCTTTTCAACACTTTAAATGCTTTATTGCGTTGTTTAATTGCCTCTTTACACAAACTATTCCACCAGGGGACAGCTTTCCTCTTATTAATTCCTTTACTTTTGGGAATAGACTTAACCGCAGCTGCTCTTGACACATTCAGAAAAAATACAACTTAAATCTTCAACAGACTCACTGCCCTTTATATTGTTGAACAGGATATCACTCTGCCTTCTAAATCCCCCCCAATCAGCTTTATCAAAAATCCATTTACCCCCCCTCCCTGACTCCTCAACATGTAGCTGACACTGCACTGTACAAAATAAAGGATAATGATCACTCCCCATTGTGCATTCCTGATACACACCATGTCCTCTCTAACTGCATCCATATATCTCCTCTTTGTCTTTTTCCTGGCAGCTGCATTTCTAACATCCTTCTACCAATATACCCACTGTCCCTCCTCTGGACATGTCCAAACCACTGTCCCTCCTCTGGACATGTCCAAACCACTGTCCCTCCTCTGGACATGTCCAAACCACTGTCCCTCCTCTGGACATGTCCAAACCACTGTCCCTCCTCTGGACATGTCCAAACCACTGTCCCTCCTCTGGACATGTCCAAACCACTGTCCCTCCTCTGGACATGTCCAAACCACTGTCCCTCCTCTGGACATGTCCAAACCACTGTCCCTCCTCTGGACATGTCCAAACCACTGTCCCTCCTCTGGACATGTCCAAACCACTGTCCCTCCTCTGGACATGTCCAAACCACTGTCCCTCCTCTGGACATGTCCAAACCACTGTCCCTCCTCTGGACATGTCCAAACCACTGTCCCTCCTCTGGACATGTCCAAACCACTGTCCCTCCTCTGGACATGTCCAAACCATCTCAGTGTGTCCTCTCTAACTTTATCTCCCAGTTGTTCAACATGTGTTGTACCTCTGATGATCTCATTCCTGATCTTATCCATCCTTGTCTCTCCTAAGGAGAACCTCAGCATCTTCATTTTTTTAAATTTATTTATTTATTTTCCTGTCTGCTTTGCTTGTTTGTTTCTATTGTACAGCACTTTGGTTGGCCTTTTGTCTGTTTAAGTGCTCTATAAATAAAGTGGTATGGTATTTCTGCTACTTCCAGTTCTTTCTCCTGTCTTTTTGTCAATGACACTGTCTCCAGACCACAAAGGACCTGACACATTTATCAAGTCATTCACATATAAAATAAATAGCTTTGTTCCAAGTACAGAGCCTTGAGGAACTCCACATGTGATATTACAGAGGTCAGATCTAACATCATTTATCTGCACAAACTGTTTTCTATCTTTCAAATAGCTAGATACCCACTGTAATGCTGGTCCTCTGGTTTAGAGTTACCTATCAGCCTAACATGCATGTTTTGATTGTGGGAAGAACCTGGAGTACCAGAGAACATGCAAACTCCACCCAGAAAGACAGACCACAGTCCGTGAAGATCCACAACTTCTCCTCCTCCACCATAACCCTCAGCACTGGCTCTCCTCAGGGATGTGTGCTGAGCCCCCTTCTGTTCACTCTGCTCACATATGATTGTACAGCCACACTTCCAGGCTGTCATATTGTTAAGTTTGCAGATGATACAGCGGTGGTGGGATGCATCACAAACAATGATGAGTCCAGCTACAGACAGGAGGTGGAACACCTGGAGAGCTGGTGCAAAGAGAATAATCTTCACATGAATGTGAAGAAGACAAAGGAGATGATTGTGGACTTCAGAAGGAACAAACACACCCATGCCCCACTGAAAATAGGTGGGTCTGCAGTGGAAGTGGTCTCCAGCTACAAATACTTGGGTGTACACATGAATGATAACCTCAGCTGGAGCAACAACACCACCAGCCTGATCAAGAAAGGTCATCAGAGACTCTACTTCCTCAGACGGCTGAGACGTGCTGGTCTGAGCAGCCCAGTTCTCACCTCGTTCTACAGGTGTGCAGTGGAGAGCGTCCTGTGCTCCAGCATCAACGTGTGGCATGGAGGCTGCACAGTTGAAGAGAGGAAAGCTCTACAGAGAGTGGTGAAGGCTGCACAGAAGTCTGTTGGAGTCAGTCTCCCCACCATCACAGACATTTACACCTCCAGATGCAGGAAAAGAGCCACCTGCATCATGAAAGACCTCACTCATCCAGCACACTCACTCTTTGCCCCACTCCCCTCAGGACGGAGGTTGAGGAGCATCAAGTGTAGAACCACTAGACTGAGGAACAGCTTCTACCCTGAGGCTGTTAGACTCATGAATAAATAAAAATAAAATAAAAATAAACACTGCAAAATATCACATCATACTGATGCTGATCTGTTTTCTTGTTGCTGTGTTCATCTGTGACCATCTGCTCATACAAACTCATGTTCGTGCTGCTGTTTATTCCCACTATATTAGGCTTAGTGTATTACTAGTTGATGTTTTTCTTAGTTAGTTCTCGATGTTATTACTGTTTTTCTCTTTCATTTGTTGTTGGATGTAACTGGGACCTCGTGTACATAATCTCGTTTTCATCACATGTACCACATGCGGTGCAAATGACAATAAAGACTCTCTGACTCTGACTCTGAAAGGTCCCCAGCCAGGATTTGATCCGGCAACCTTCTTGCGGAGAGGCAACAGCTAAGAACCGTCCCACCCCTAAATAACTGTGATGAAAAAATAAAATAAAATTTGTCTTAAGTAAAAGCGTTTGGATGAATCGCTGTGACATTTTGATGATTGGAGTTTTCTTTAGGACGTCCAGATCTGCTCGAGGTGGGTTTGGACAGTTCTGACCTCATCAGTACGGTCCGAGCAGACCAGCATCCATCCTCAGTCTTCTAAATGTCCAAACAGTTCATCATTTAAACCTTCATCCAGCTTCACCTTACACAGTTGATCCAGCAGATGCTGTGTGATATCCCAGCATGCACTTGTTTCTACATTTACCTCTTGTTCCACCTGGAATGACTCACCTGTGCCCTGTTTTCTCTCTCATAGTTTTATAGCAGACAACCAGATGAATCAGGCCATCATGCATTTTGTGGAGGACTGCGGTGCTCACATCATCCGCCGGAGCCTCTGCCGCAACTTCCTCCTGCACTTAGTCAGCATGCACGACTTCAACCTGGTGAGCACGGCCACCATCGACCGCACCATGACACGCCTGCAGCAGATTCAAGAAGAGCTGCCGGAAGTTGAACAGCAGCGGGATCAGGGTGCAGGAGGGTTCAACAGCAGCGCCGCCGCCACATCCAGCGGGGGCAAGCCGGGCAAGAGGACAAAAAGTGCGCTGGCAGACTGACGTGACGTTGGGGTCGTCTGTTTTCTCCTAACTGGTGCTCGGATAGGTGGACACCTGGTCGCCAGAGCTGACGTGGAGCAGCACACAAACTAAGCAGGTTGTTTTACATGACAACTGAACCAAATATGAACAATGTGGAAGTGAAGCAGCTGCACTGGACCATGAGCTTTTCATAGGAGCCGCTGAGAACTTCAAACTGTACCCGGTCATGTTGTCACTGTGCACCCAGGTTTAAGACTTTTAGATGATTATTTTAGCACTTGTTCTTGGTATTTAGAAGGTTTACCTTGACATTTATATGACAACACCCTTTAATCCAAAAGGCCACACAGGAGAGAGAAGCTACAGTCAGTCATGAGGTCTGGAGTCCTAAAGGGTGCACATCTTGTGCCAGGACCCCAGAATGATGAACTCTGGTAAAGGACAAGAGTTTTAGTGTCACATGATGAACTCTGGTAAAGGACAAGAGTTTTAGTGTCAGATGATGAACTCTGGTAAAGGACAAGAGTTTTAGTGTCACATGATGAACTCTGGTAAAGGACAAGAGTTTTAGTGTCAGATGATGAACTCTGGTAAAGGACAAGAGTTTTAGTGTCACATGATGAACTCAGTTTCAGGTCCAGCCTAAAACATTGACCTCTGCTCATTTAAGCTCGAGTTGTCCAAGGACGGTTAGAAAAACCAGCAGTGCATCCTCCCTGTGGCGTGTAGAGTACCAGCTGCAGTTACTTTTCAAAGGATAAAAATGTGTATTTGTTTTTTTTTTTTACAAGAGTTATCAGTATTAATAGCTGAAATAAACGTGTATTCATATAATGGCATGAACTCTTTAGGTGTTCAGTCTAGTAATCAACGTGTTGCAGTTCTTTTCTCAGAGACATCGTTTCACTTTAGATGCAGTTCACACCAAAGGGGAAACTTTCACCAATCTTAGTTTCTTTATATTTTTCCTTCATTTCACAAGAAGATTTTAAAGCTGTAGTTGGGTGTTGTGTGCACATATGAATTGATTATTACCAATATTCATTGTTACAATCAACTTTTTGTTGACTACCAAATTACCATTGTTTTCCTCTTTTCAACGTTTGAAGTTAAAGGGGTGCATTGTCAAAAGTTGTGTCACATTCTGGCTAAGGAGTATTTTATATTTAAATAAATAAAATGCATTTTCTCTTACTCAAACCTCTTTATTTATTTTTTGGACAGTAAAAAAAGGCGCAGTTGCTGCTGAAGTGTGGCTTTTCATTCACTAAAATGATTGCTTATATGTTAACTCATTCAACCTTTATGTGTGCAGGTTAGTCTCGATGAGCCTCAAGGATATACAGGTACATTCTGTCATCATGAATGATTTTAATGGACTTGCCCCCCGAGCATGTGAAAGCAGCTGAAGGCAGTGACGTTTTCTTTAAACTGAAATGGTTTTGGTCTTTTTATGATGAGATCCTGCACCCTACAAAGCTCTCAACAACCTAGCTCCATCTTATATTACAGATCTTATTGTTCCATATTTTACTAACAGAGCACTTCACTCTCAGACTGCAGGTTTACTTGTGGTTCCTAGAGTTTCCAGCAGCAGAATGGAGGAAGATCTTTCAGTTCTCACAAATAAAAAGATCAGCGTTAAAGCTGCTATATGTAACTTTTTGAAGACTCTGGCTGGAAAATTTTGAACAGAGACACGTTTCTGGTCCCTCCCCCTCAGAGCCATATATGGCTCTGCTCCCCCTCGCTCTTGGTGAACTGCAGCTCAGCTCCGCCTCCACTGCATGTCCTGTCACAGCCGCTGCGATTTTGTGTTTATATGTTAATAAAACGTTCTAAAAAATCAATCGATCACCTTTATTTAACCAGGTAGAGCCCGTTGAGATCGAGATCTCTTTTACAAGGTGACCTGGTCAAGTGGTCAGCAGCACACGTCACATTGGCAATAGGCATTTGCACTTATCAAAAGAAAATAAAGAAAACTACAATCACAGTAAACAGATGTTGACAGTTCAAAACCAACAGGATATGACAGATTTCTATATACATTATATACAAAACAAGCAGACAGACCTCGGTTGGGTAAATAAAGTAAAAAAATCAACAATGACATGTATATTGGATAAGTAATGGTTATCCAATATACATGTCATTGTTGATTTTTAAAATAAAATAAAAACTGGAGCGCTGGTCCAGCACACCAGGAAATCTGAGAGACTCGCGCAGCCACGTTGAACTCGAGTTTAATCAGCAGGGCCGACTGGGCCCAGGCCCAGGGGGCCATGCAAACCATGGGGTCCACCGCAGTTTTGGGGAAGAAAGAAAATAAAATATCCTTAGATTTTAAATAGGGTTGGGCATTGAGAATCATTCGGAACCGGGACTAACTGTCCGGTTTTCCCAGAATCGTTCAAAATATTAATTTGCGATTCCTATTTTCGATGCTAGTTAGCCGACCGGAAGTAGCCGCCGCCGAAAACCAACGAAGAAGAATCCACCGGAAGTGTGCATCTGCGATCGAAAGCGTACTAATTAATAAAAAATGACCAGTCAGGTCAGTGCAGCACTTGCAATAATTTTCTATCATGCAAAGGAGGGTGGAGAAGTAAAATAGTGTCCCGTCTTTGACGCGCTCCACCGGATTATTTTCGCTTCGTATCCGACCGGAAGTACAGAGTGGTCCGTCTGCAAAACGCTCCGCCGAACTTTTCGCTAATCGCTACCTCTTCGACTCCATCAGGTAAATAAATAAACTATGAACTACATCTCATACCAACATTAAGGCAGCTAACAAGTTATACTCCGCTTAAAGCGTTAAGTCAGCTCAAATACAAACACGATGCTAACGTTAGCTCGTTTTCGTTGTAACTGAATGAAGAGAGACACAGAACAGTTACAACAGCATATGTTGTGAAAAGCTTGCATCCCTTTTCAGATGTGGATTCAACTCCTGCCATGGATTGCACATTGCACTCAAATCCAACACTTATTAACATTCTTAATCCATTTAAAGTTCTCTGTGTCTTTTAAAATGTTTTAATGTCTCTAGTTTTCAGTATTATATAATTTCTGTTTATGTTCTCTTTCATTCCATTATGAGTGAATGTCACAGTTTGAAGAATTATTGAATAGGTTAGTTAGGCAATAACAACAGAGCTAATAATTGTACACATTCTCAGTCTTAAAAATGATTTAATAATCTCTTTTTACTGATAATACTGATAAACCTGTTGTTTGTTTAGGAACTTCCTGCAGTCTGTTCAGAAAGTCTCCACTGGAGGAACCTTTTGCTGAGGAAAGGGCACAACATAATGTCACAGCTCCATGTCCATGATGAAACAAATGGAGAGAGGGCTGCAGATACCAGGACATCCCACCAGCTGTTCTGTCTGAGGATCCTGCTGCTGGTGGTGGAACCAGGTTAGCCCATCAGTGGGAGTTCAGTAACATGACTGCAGCATCACATACTGGACAATATTATATGTACTGTATAATAATAATAATATATGTTGGTGAGTCCATGTTGGCTCTAATCTGCCCTGTGAGAAATTCATAGTAAATGTAACAACAAGGAAAAAGTTCATAGCATTAAATTCAAACAGAAGTTCAAATTATTCAATAATTTCCAGTGTAGTGGTGAACCATGTTTAATTATTGATAGTTATAAACAAAAGTGTACAATTGACACGTACAAATAAATACATAATTGTGAATTTACTTTACACTATGCAAACATACAACCTTGTCCATCTTTTAAAAAAATCACAGTTCATATAGGTAATTAATAAATACATTTCAAAATGTAGTTTACATACAATGCTAAATTTATAAATATAAACAATACACGCTTTTCCATTTATTTATCACTACATAACCTAGGCTATGTGTCACTAATGAACTTTAACACCTTTTGGCAGGCTAAACATGTCTATGGATGAGCTGTATGAGGAATGTGTGACTGCAAACAGCCTGATAGACCACCTCACCACCTCACCTCAGGAGAAAGAAAGGTGGCAGTCCCAGGGAACAGCAGAGAAGTGGATGCAAGTTCTTCAGGCAGCTGACCTCCCCAACAGAACACCTGAACTCACACCTGGCCTCAAATGCTCCCACCATTCATGGTTGAGCAATGGCTAAGCAGTTCCATGTGATCCAGGTTTGAACTTGAGAAAAACATCATACAGACTGTCTACCTACACTTCAATCAAAGTAAGGGAATTCTTTTTCTGCTGCTTCGAGCTTTCTTAGAGCTCATGGACTTGTTTTTCATGCACGTGGACATGGACTGCACACCAAGGCACTGGTGTCACTATGGTTGCAACATGTTTCTGATGTATGTGATTTGCTACTGGTTTGCTGCTGATTGATGTCAATGCAGTAGCTGCTGCTCTTTCATAAGTGTTCATGTTTGACATCATTTGCTGATTTGATTTGATTTGATGTTTATTCATTCATTTTAAAAGAACAATACAAGACAGTTTCATCAGATACAAGATTTCAAGTAGGATAAAATGAAGGGAGCAGAAAGAAGATGAAATCTTATTATATCTGCCCCTATTTCACAGTTTGTTCAACCAATGATAACTTTCAAGCAACATCACAGAATGAATAGTTCTACCTATTTTCCTAATTGATGAAGGATGGATGGATGTGATTTGCTGCTGAATGATGTCAATACAGTAGTATATAGTCAATACAGTAGTATATATATATAT
>JBBPBX010043723.1:11740-27786 GCA_038048925.1 Garcialebias charrua
ATATATATATATATATATAGTAAAATGGGTGTTTGGTTAGGGAGGGGGCCCTGTGAGCTTCGGTGCCCAGGGGCCCCTGGGGTTGTTAATCCGGCCCTGCTCGTGACAACTTCATTCATCTGCTCATTTCCTCAATCATTGCAGTCAGTGGAGGAAGCGATCGACTTTTGGCACAAAAAAAAAGTCCAGATCAGGGATGAAGAAGGGGAATTTAATACATTTGTGTCACATAGAAAACAGTTTTGCATCGCTTTGCAATCCTTTGAACGAGAACGTGCTCGGCTGCTGCGGGCTCGCTGTGGGCTGGGACAGGGGGAGGGGGGGCGTGGGTTAGGGGGTGAGAAGCGCTGTTTTTATTGGCTGGTTAAAAACAGTTTTTATTGGCTGGTTAACGGCGGGTCGCTGTGGCTTTTTAGAAATGCTTTTAGAAAAGCAAGGGGACAATAGTTTTTTTCAGAGATTACTTGTCTAAAATCAGTATGTCAGGAGGTAGTGACAGAGTGAAGAAATGTGTTAAAAATATATTGTTAGAAAAGTTACATACAGCTCCTTTAATAAAAAGTTAAAATTATATGGAAAAGAGTTAGAAAGGGTTGATTATTTTTGTTTCTTGGGAGTAGTGTTTGATAAATTAACTTGGGCAAATCGCATAGAACATATTATAGAGAAGGATAAAAAGTTACTAAACGTAATGAGGCAGGGTTGACATGGGGTGAAAATTTGAGTCACCTAAACATATTTATCATTAATTCAGTCGAGACTAGATTATGGGAGTGGTGTATGGATCAGCAGCTAAAACTTGATTAAACAAAGTAGATGTCATCCAAGCAAAAGCACTGAGAATTGGTTTAGTTGCAGTAAAATCCAGTCCAGTATGTGCTCTACAAGTAGAATCAGGGGAAACAATAGTTAATGGTTAATTATTGGATACATTTGAAAGGACATAATGAAAACTATCCAGTTAAGAAAGTGTTAGAAAACTGTTGGGAAAGAGGAAAGGAGCTTAAAAATAGTTTTGGGTGGATTGGGGATAATGGAGCAAGAACATTTCAAGTATACTGTATTGTGGTGGACCACTAGGGGACTCTACTCACAACTAGTGGACCGGATGTTTTACCGGATGTTTTATTGTGAAAGGGTTGATGTATAAGGTATGTTTTTGGTGCTTACCGCCAGAACTGTTGGAGTTGATTAAAGTGAAGTTCTGCATCCCGTCTTCTGTGTCGTCTCTTCATCACCTCCTACACTGGTGACCTTGTGAATTGAACATGTCGACATCTGACGCTCCAGCCAGCTCTCCTCAGATGTCCGCTGCTCCACAGGCGGCCCCGCTTGCTTTTTCAGTGGCCGTTAAAATCCCGGACTTCTGGCTGCACGACCCTCCGTCATGGTTTGTCCACATCGAAGCACAGTTTGCTCTTCGCGGGATTTCTTCAGACGACACCAAATACCACTGTGGTCGCCTCGCTGGATCCGCTGTCCACCTGGTGAGCAATGAGCCTGCTCCAGGCCCCTCCTGCACAAGGAAAGTACGACGCCCTCAAGCAGCTGCTCCTGCGGCGTTGCTCTCAGACGCAGAGCGCGCCGAGAAACTTTTTTCCCTCTCCGGTTTGGGCGATGGCACAGTTCTTGAGCTGATGGAGAGCATGTTGTTCTTGCTGGGATCAGACGACTGTGGGTTTCTCTTCCTCCACCTCTTCCTCCGCCAGCTCCCGGCTTCAGTGCGCATGGTCCTGGCCAACTCCCCGCTGTTGCAGCAGAGAGACTACCGCTCGCTGGCGGAAGAAGCCGACCGCATCCTCCAGGCTACGAGGACCTTCGCGGTCCAGGCGGCGGTCCCCGGATCTCCAGCAGCACCTGAGCTTCAAGCAACGCCCTCAGCGCCGGACGAGCTATCGGTGGTAGCAGGGGTCGCTACCCGCAGGCGGACAGGAGCCGCTTTTGTTTCTACCACCAGCGCTTTGGCGCCAAAGCACGACGGTGCATCCCGCCGTGCAGCTTCAAGCCGCAGGGAAACGACAACGCCAGCGCCCGCTAGCAGCCGCGGCCGTTGGCGACAAGGAAAGGCTGCTTTTCATCGAAGACTCGAGGTCGGGGAGGCGGTTCCTGGTGGACTCTGGTTCGCAGAAGAGCCTCGTCCCCCCGACTGGCTCCGACAGGTTGGCAGAAGGCTGCGGGCCGCTGCTGGGGCGGCCGTGGCACAGTGGTAATGGCAGTCGACCCCCGATCGGAAGGTTGGTGGTTCGAATCCCGCGTCCGCTCACCATGTGCCATTGTGTCCCTGGTTAAGACACTTAACCCTGAGTTGCTCCTGGTAGGTCTGGATGGCGCCTTGCAAGGCAGGCTACCACTACCGGTGTATGAATGTGTGTATGAATGGGTGGATGGTTGGTATTGTAAAGCGCTTTGGGGCTCCTCACAGGGGGCTGGAAAGCGTTATATAAATAAGCTCCATTTACCATTTGCTAACCGCGGCTAATGGCTCTCCCATCAAGACGTTTGGTGAAAGGTTGGTGACTGTTTGCTTCCATGACCGGGACTTCCAATGGAACTTTGTTGTTGCTGCTAGGCTAGCTCAGTTCCTATTTTAGGGGCTGATTTTCTTTGTGCTCATGGACTCCTTGTTGATGTTGCTAACAGACGTTTGATCGACGCTGTGTCTTTTTCGTCATTGCCTTGTGCTACACGAGGAGCTGGGCCTTTAATGCATGCTAACTTTTTAGCTTTGGGTAACGTGTTTCAGCGTTTATTGTCTGAGTTCCCCTCACTGACTGTTCCTAATTTTGCCAACACAAACACAAAACATGGGATCGAACATTATATCCCCACAACGGGCCCCCCGGTTTTCGCACGTGCACGCCACCTCGATGCTACTAAGCTAGCAATCACGCAGGAAGAGTTTGCTAACATGGAGCGTTTAGGCATCGTGCAGCGTTCAAACAGTCCGTGGGCCTCCCCCTTGCACATGGTGCCCAAGGCAGACGGCAAATGGCGACCATGTGGGGATTTCCGCCGCCTTAATAACATCACAGAAAACGACCGTTATCCCATCCCCCACATCCAGGATTTTTCAGTGCACCTGGCTGGGACCTGTAACGACCGTATGTATACTGATTGTTGTAGTACCTTCCCAAGGCACAAGAGGGCGCCTCCTTCCTTTTATATATCATAACTCACCACAGAAGTCAGCAGAGAGTAGTTGGGAGTCTGATTGTGTGTACACGTTAACTGCCCTGCTCAACCTCTCAGTAACGAAGTGGTGAGGAAAATACGGACTATCTTCTATATTCATGTATGAATATTAGACTTAGCGCCGTGGAGACCTGGCATTGTATGGTTTTCTAAGCAATACGTATAATAAAAGTATCAGTGGGAACCAACGTGTGTTTGCTCTTTTCCAAGCTACACCGGAGCACATGTTGCTAATGCTAAGCTAGCTCTCCTCCTACACCACCATCACGTTACAAGTGGCGCCTGAACATCTCCTTTGGACCTCAGATATATTCTTCTGGACCTCACCAGGATTTTTTCTCTCTCATAAAGTGCTGGTGAGATACTTTTGCATTTTCTGGACACGTGGACGAGTCGTTTTGGCCAGTACCGTATCGGCCCGTGTGGGACCTGACTAATTCCTGGACCAGCCGTGACTACAACGTGTGCCGAGCATGGACATGCGAAGTCCACATTCTGCCCAGACTTCTTCAGGACCAACCACTGCTAATACAGCAACACTGGGCCCAGCACAGCCACTCACTCCTCTTGATTTGAAGGGACAAATGAATGGTAATGATGTTACCCCAGCCAAACTTCGCACCAGGCAGTGGGACAAGTTCAGAGGGGGAGAGACATTTCATCATGGCCGCCCTCCGGACGCTAAATAACCTCATCCAAAATCACCTCCAGCTCAAGAGAGCCCGTTCTAGACTGTTGTTCACACTAACAAGAAGGTGATTTATTTTGTTTATTGCACTTGCTGCACAAAAGTGTCATTTGTTCTACATGACCTGGTTATTTGAAGTTCATGTTGGATTTTTAAAAAAAAGAAAAAAAAATCCCACTGTACATGTACTTATATTTAATTTGCTTTTTATGAATGTATCTTTATTTGACTTGAATGTACCAATCTTGCTTGTGATCTATGTATAGATTGCTGCTAAGTAACAGTTTTTTTATTCTCTTTTCTTGCGGCTGAGGACAGCCTTTTCTTTCCTGGGGGGACTATGTAACGACCGTATGTATACTGATTGTTGTAGTACCTTCCCAAGGCACAAGAGGGCGCCTCCTTCCTTTTATATATCATAACTCACCACAGAAGTCAGCAGAGAGTAGTTGGGAGTCTGATTGTGTGTACACGTTAACTGCCCTGCTCAACCTCTCAGTAACGAAGTGGTGAGGAAAATACGCACTATCTTCTAAATATTCATGTATGAATATTAGACTTAGCGCCGTGGAGACCTGGCATTGTATGGTTTTCTAAGCAATATAATAAAAGTATCAGTGGGAACCAACGTGTGTTTGCTCTTTTCCAAGCTACACCGGAGCACATGTTGCTAATGCTAAGCTAGCTCTCCTCCTACACCACCATCACGTTACAGACCTCCATTTTTCTAAAGTAGATTTAGTACGGGGGTACCACCAGGTTCCTGTGCATGTGGAGGATGTCCCTAAAACCGCCGTTATCACTCCTTTTGGCCTGTTTGAGTTTTTGCGCATGCCTTTTGGTCTTAAAGGTGCAACCCAAACGTTCCAGCGGTTGATGGATTCAGTCTTAAGGGGATTGTCCTTCGTATTTGTGTACTTGGACGACATCCTTGTGACTAGCAACTCGGCTGAACAGCACATGTCCCACCTCACCTCCTACAATATAACAAATAATTTAATCCAACAGTATTATGGCCTTTAGGGCCTACATGGACATGGAAATATATTAATGTAGATAGTGTGGAGATATAGCACTCTCATCTACAGCTAGTAGTCATTGAGGAGGTGGGGAGACCCCGCCTCCCATATAAAGGGACACTTCCTAAACTTTTTTAGTGTCGAAGGGGAGAACTTTCTAACAACTGGTTTTCTCCTCTGGAGAACAGTCTCTGTACGACCTGCACTGACTGACACTGACATCGTCCAACTGCAGAAGTTGGACCCTGCTATCAAGTCCATGATGCTGTACCTGACTGACCCTGACAATAATACTCCGTCCAAAGACGAGCTGGATTCTGATCCAGACCTCAGGGTACTCTATCATCTGCGCTCACAGCTGAAACTAATCAAAGGCATCCTAACTTTTGCCCATGGACCAGCGTCCTCACCAGTGTTCGTGGTTCCCCATGGCCACAGGGGGGTGATGTTAGTTCATGCCCATGATCTCCCGTCCGCAGGACACAAAGGAGAGAAAGCCACGCTGACGGCATTGAAACAAATTGCCTATTGGCCTGGTATGAAAAAGGATGTCAAAGACTACATTGACGGGTGCCTGGTTTGCGCCCAGTTTCAGCCTACCAGACCACTCCACAGAGCACCACTGCAAAGCAGAGGCATTTCATTTCCATGGTCTGACATCCAGTTTGACTGGGTGGGACCACTCACTAAGAGCTCTAGAGGAAATAAATATTTTCTCACGGTAACCTGTGCATTTACCAAATGGGTAGAATGCCTACCAGCTCCTAATGACACAGCACAAACAACTGCTATTTTGCTAATGAATCATGTATTCTCCAGGTTTGGACTTCCCCTTAGGGTGAACTCAGACCAAGGTACACACTTCACAGGTGAAGTGATGAAAGAACTGTGGAAGACGCTTGGCGTCAAAGCTGATTTTCATATTGGCTACCACCCACAATCTTCAGGACAAGTAGAGAGAGCAAACATAACGGTGGTGAGTATTTTGAAGAAATACGTAGCCGCAAATCACAAGGACTGGGATGTGAAACTCCCTCTGGTCCTCATGGCCATTAGGGCCACTCCACACACATCAACTGGCATCTCTCCCTTCGAGATGATGACCGGTCGACAAATGACTCTCCCTCTACACCTGTTGTACCAACCAGGCGACACCACTATGGCAACAGCCTACACCACTCAACAATACATGAAAGACTTGAATGTACACCGCCGTGACACTTTTGCTTTTGCCCAGCAAAACCTGGAAAGGTCTGCTGAGGGACGCAAGGCGTACTATGACCAGAAGGCTTCTCATGATGAACTCCAAGTGGGAGACAGAGTCTTGTACTATACTTTCGCCCCCGCAGCCGGGAAAGGAGGGTCCGGGACCGGTACTCTCGCCCGCAAACTTATGCCCAGGTGGACTGGACCTCATTTGATAACAGACAAAGTGTCCTCAGTTGTCTACGGAATCAAAATCAGCAAAGGTCGCAAACGGCCAATTGTTAAGTGGGTACATCGAAATCGAATCAAACCTTTTGAGGCGTTCAATGACTCCGCAAATGACGAAGATCTGACAAACTCACCGACTTCATGGGAAAATAAGGTCGTCCAAGCATAGGATAGTAAATAAACTAAACAGTTTAAACTATTCTAGTTGCGAAAAGAAACCGTTCCAACTAGAACTTAGAAACGCTAAGCATAAAACCCACAACAAAAAACTAACCTTAACAACCGTTTAAATCTGCAGGATTTAATTGACATTGGTTATAAAGCTAAGAACTGTTTTTCTTGTGTGTGACACGTTGGAATCTGACGACCAGAGTGAGTTTGACGTAGTGAAACGTTGTTTTCTAGTTGCTTAATTGCTACTTTTTGTTGTTATTGAAGTTGTTATTGTTTTCTGAACACTCCCAGCCAAAAGAGGTTTTGATTAATGAAAGCCTTACAGTTAGGAAAATTAAGTAAAAAAAAATAATAAAAAAATAGGAAAATTAAGAAATAAAAAATAAATTAATAAATTTAAAAAAATTAAGTGTGATGTAGTTTGTGTATTAGTTAGAAAAATTAAGTAGAATTATTCATTTTGTGATGTAGTTTGTGTATTACAGTTAGAAAAATTAAGTAGAATTATGGGTGATGTAGTTTGTGTATTACAGTTGGA
The DNA here is from genome assembly GCA_038048925.1 of Garcialebias charrua. Lineage (NCBI taxonomy): Eukaryota > Metazoa > Chordata > Actinopteri > Cyprinodontiformes > Rivulidae > Garcialebias > Garcialebias charrua. The sequence goes on from JBBPBX010043723.1 coordinate 18,786, forward strand.
AAAATTAAGTAGAATTATTCATTTTGTGATCTAGTTTGTGTATTACAGTTAGGAAAATTAAGTAGAATTATTCATTTTGTGATGTAGTTTGTGTATTACAGTTAGAAAAATAAGTAGAATTATTCATTCTGTGATGTTGCTTGAAGGTTATCATTGGTTGAACAAACTGTGAAATAAGGGGCAGATATAATAAGATTTCATCTTCTTTCTGCTCCCTTCATTTTATCCTACTTGTATTCTTGTATCTGATGAAACTGTCTTGTATTGTTCTTTTAAAATGAATGAATAAACATCAAATCAAATCAAATCAAATTAATGTTAGTTGAAGACTTAAATGGATGCCAACATGCTGTTCCTTTTGTTAAAGATCTCAATCTTTGAAGAGTCATGGTAGATTAATACTACTTAAGGTACTATAATCTACACTGATCTCCCAATCATTTAGGTAGAACCGATTCGATCGTTTCTATTCTAGATCTATTCATTTTGATGAGTCTCGCCATAGACTTCAAAATTTATAGGGAATATCAAATCTTGCGTCGTTCGTCTAAAAGACAACAGACATTTAGACCAAACTAGATTTCATTTTTATTTTAGTTTAACCTAAACTAAGTAATAAATGGAGGAATAGTTTGAAAGAAGAGGCCTTCGTTACAGAAGCCCTCCAAAAATTCTATAGGTATAGATCCCTATATCTGATTTTTACAGCATTGATCCTAGCCTGGTTAAAACCAGACCCTTGTCCTTCACTTCGCTTTGTACTATGGTCTGGGACTTGTCCCATAGACAACAATTTCTCTGGCAGATTTTTGAATGGACCAATCAGAGAACAGAAGGCGGAGTTTTGTTAGTTTAGCCTGCTCAGAAACCACTCGGTGGATATTTTTTCTGCTACCAGTGTGTAATTATATATGACTCTAATTTACTGACTGTTGGCCTAGATTAAACATTTGAGATAAAATTCGATTTTTTATCATTTATTTTCGTAGCGCACCCGAGGCTGTTTGGAAAATGTCAAACCGAAACTATTTAAATCCAGCAGATTTGACCATTTCGTGAATTGATTTAGGAACTGTTAAGCTCAGGAACACTTCTGATATAACGTCAGCTAAGAAATATATTTTTTCTCAGCAAAGAAATAATAGTTTTTACCTTGTTTTCATGAAAATTCCTTCGTGGCGGCAGCCATTTTGACTGACGACGTCAGTCGACGTCGTTCAAAACTCCGCCTTCTGCTCTCTGATTGGTCCGGTCAAAAATCTACCAGAGATATCCTTGTCTATGAGACAAGTCCCAGACCCAGTACAAAGCAAAGTGAAGGACAAGGGTCTGGTTTTAACCAGGCTACATTGATCCACCCCTTAATTGGTAATTGTAGCTGATCTAATCCATGATAGCTTACATACCAGGTGCATATAGGTAGGGCCTAATGTAAAATCCCAGTCATAAGCCCACCTAAAACCACATAATTGCATGACACATTGAACCAGGGTGGCACCGACTGGAAGCCATCCAGCCCGCAACCTTCGATGTGGGGACCTGCTACTCCAACGTTGGTCTTCAACCTTCATCCAAGGGCCGCCTCCTCTGCTTCAATCGAGGGATCCCCTCTACATGCTGATTAAAATCCATTCTTGCTGATGAAATCAATAACCCCAATCGTAGTGGAATTACCGCTGTGGATTATAAGACTTTGTTTTCCAAGGGATCACAGACTCAGTTTTCCATGGGTTAACAGACTATGTTTTCCAAGTGTGGCAATCGGTGTTTTAAATTGACAGTATAATTGTACCAACAGCGCCACCTGGGACTTTCACCCAGGAAATCAAATAACACGCAGGTGTGTTTGCAATAAGCAAGAGACAAGGTTCCAAGTTAATGATAATTTATTAAAAACTATAAAAACAGAGGAATACCTCTATGTAGCTGAATATCTAAGAAAGATTACAAACTATAAAACGCAGTTGGCGAGGTTTACTCGGGTCCTGGATGGGAGGCTCCTAATAAATACAGCCACCCGTGAACTCTCACACACACACACACACACACACTGGTTAAATCCCTCCACCTGTCTGTGCTGGGGACTGCAATCACACAAAGAGGAACGCCACCATCCAGGTCACACACACTTTCCTCGCCAATCTGTAGAAGAATAAAAAAAGGAAATAAATAATTTAAACAAAAAGAAAAATGCACAAGCTACTAATAAAATACAAGTAAAGAACTCATTAAAAACAACGATAACATCAAGAACTGTCACAGCAGCACTCCAGCAGGTGCTGCGTAAAAGCCTCCGCTCCCTCTTCTGTCTCGTGGCATGGGTGTGTCCACGCCGCTCCAAATGTTTGTAGGACGCGCAGCGTCTCTGAGGTTATTTCAAAACCTGGCAAAGCAGCAGTGGTGATTGTGGAAATGAATCTACAATTCACAATAAAATAGTTTAGAGCAAGTTGATTAACATAAGGCTCGTGATTGTTTCCACATACCGATCAGGCTTTTTCCTCACTCCCGCACCAACGGGAACGCTCACAGCAACACGCTGGCAGGAGGAGTCACTTCACTCGCCATCAACGAGATTGTGAATACGCTGACAATTATCTGCTGATATAAAAATAAATAACTACACATTTGGAGCTACGGTAGATGCGCAGGAAGCCAACCTCACCTGTACTCAGCATGCAGCAAATTTAACACGGAGCGCGGTGTGACACGTCCGTAAGCAGGCGTCTTTGAATTGCTGAAAAGACGTATCAAACAAGACCCTTAAGCCCGATGCAGAGCTCAGCGTCCTCCCTAGACGCCACACACGGCGCATTCTGTGCGCGCCTGTTCACCGGGCAGAGCTCTGCTTTCTTCTCACGTTCTCTGTGAGCAGCTGCACGCGGAGGGGGACTGAACTGAGGTCGCTGATTGGTCAGACACCGCGCATCGCGTACGCGGTCGTAAAATTGGAGCTTGGCGCGTTCGCATGAACGTTCAAAGGGCTTGTGCAGCGGCGCACGCACGGCACTCACACAGCGGGGCGCTGCGCTCGCTCAAGCGCGGAGCTCTGCCCCAGCCTTTACGCAGCCTATGCTCTTTTATAGTGAGCGCCCCTAGTGTTATTGGCTGGGCAAGCTATTATCCTGGCAGCAGGTGGAGTCTTCACCTGCTTCCTGCCACATTCTACCCCCCCTTTTTGTGTCGTCGTCCCGACGACTCACCTCCAAGGTCTAAAAAAAGCAGAAATAGAACTGGCTGTTGGATCAGCAAAGCCTACAGCCTGGGGAGCTTCATTTGCTGATCTGGGAAGGTGATTAATATTAGAATGCTGACCTGCAGTCGACCTTGCTGACTGACGTAATACTGGTTCACTTGGGACCAGAGAACAACTGGGTGAAGGATCTAGAGGCTCCAATCCCTCCTGAGTGGAAATGCCAGATAGACCTTGCAACTGGGGTTGTGAGTCACCCAACCCAACCACCACTTTAGTTGGAGCTGGAGGATCTTCATTCCTCAAAACAAACAAATCCTCCTCACCCAATAGCTCCTTCTCAGATCGGCAGTGATCACTGAGCGATGCACTGGGAACCCTAGCGCCCTCTGAAGGCTCCTCCTCTACCACTGCCTTTAACAAAATGCGATTAACATTTCTAGTTTTAGTGAGGTCACTTACTGGTGCGATGGTATACACTGAACCTCCTTCAGCGGGTTCCCTTAGGACTTTGTACTTCTCTAGGCAATATAGGTCATGGATCTTATGACGCCCTCGTGGGGTCAAATCCCGTAACCACACCAGCTGACCAACACTCAGGGGCACGTTGTGGACTCGCTGGTCATGGTTGTTCTTTCGGCGCTCTGCGGCAACCTTCAACCGTCCACGAGCACCCTCAAAAGCTACCTGCAGGCGGGCCTGATGCTCCTGGATCCAATCATGAACGCTGCCAGCCACAGGCTCCTGAACTCTTCCTAAAAGGAAGTCAACCGGCAGACGAGGTTCCTGCCCAAACATAAAAAAAAGGTGATTCCCCAGTTGCCTGATGTGGCGTAGTGTTATACTTTATACTATCCTTGACACAAGAACAAGGACGCTGGTTGGGCCAGCTCATATTTGATTACAGATAATGTTCTGACATCACGTTCTGGTTTGTTTTGACATTACGTTCTTGTTTGTTCATGTGCTATCTGAACCTCACCTTGTCCTACTTTTGAGAGAATAAAATCCCAGCACGCGCTGACCAATTCGGACTTGCTTCAAACACGGTTGAGCCTGGCTCCAAGCGAGTTTGAAGTGATATCCCGTTTGCAAAGTCTAACTATTTTATAATCATTTCTGGTTTCTTTGTGTGGTTCTTGTTCTAGGTGAATGTGTTTAAATGAAGGTGTTTACATATCCCGATCAATCATGTAATTAGTTTTATCTAGATTTAATGATTATTTATTGAGTTTAAACCAATTTTGTATTTTGACAAATTCTGTCTTTATCAATTCCAACATTTGTTCTATATCTTTACCCAAACAAAAAAATGTGGTATCATCTGCAAAAAGGACACATTTAAGGAGTCCTGACACATTTACCAAGTCATTCACATATAAAATAAATAGCTTTGGTCCAAGTACAGAGCCTTGAGGAACTCCACATGTGATCTAAAAAAGCTAAGTCTGGTCCTCTGGACATTCAAAAAACAAATGTGATACATGTGATATTACAGAGGTCAGATCTTACATCATTTATTTGTATAAATTGTTTCTTATCTTTCAAATAGCTAGATACCCACTGTAATGCTGGTCCTCTAATACCATATTTGTTCAAATTTTCAAGGAGAATAGTGTGATCAATAGTATCGAATGCTTTTTAAAAATAAACAGAAATACTGACACAATATTGTTTATCATTTTTATTTTATATCTTTTTTATTGAGTATTAGCTGTATATTGACAAATATGGTACAAAACTGTACATAACAGTCACATTTTCACAGATTTTAACCCAAAAACAAATCCCCAGACAGCAGATAAACCCACATATATCTGAAGTAAAATAAATAAAATTTGTGCAAAGTAAAAGTAATAATAATAACAATTAATAAAATAAATAAAATAAATCACAATTATACAATGCTATTTTACATAGACCCATGACCATAAACTATATAAAATAAAATAAAAATTAATAAAATAAAATAAAAGTGCGGGTGGGGTGGGGTGGGGTAGGAACTACTCAGAGACAATAGTAGAATATTTCTCATAAACAGTTTAGAAGGGGCACCAAACTTTGTAAAATTAATTTTCAGAACCCCGGAGAGTAAATGTAATCTTTTCTAAGTCCATGCAAAACACAATGCCCTCATGCACGAACCGTTCGTACGCACAGATTTGATTTATTTTTTTATTTTTTTTTTTTTTTATTTTTTTTCCATTTATAGATGGCCTCCCTTCACACCTTATAGCCATCCTCTCACTCCAATATATATATTTTTTTTTAATAGAGAAAGAAAGAAAAGAGAAAGTGAGACAACAAAACAAAACAAAACAACAAAACAACAATTGTCCACAGAAAGAGCACAAGGCAAACACACCAAACCTCCGTCCACAATCCTGCAAAGCACATGACAGAACACAACAACGAAACATACAAGCATAAAGACTGATAATATTCATGACCTTGCAAATATTTCTATAAATACACATACCCATACCTACAAATATATATACAATATACATACATATATATTTATATTCATTTATATACCCATCTACATACATCTACTATACATCCCTGCATCCATTTGTCATTTGCACAGATTTGTTCTTAAACTGTGCTTACGAGTGTTTTAGGATCATTTGTGGCATCCAACAATGTTTTCGTATCCTACGATTTTCTTCAGATACGAACAAAATTTACGAGTGGTCCGGACCTGTCGTATAATTTAGGAGCGTCAGTCAGCGGTGCGCCACGGCTCTTCTGAATAAGTGAAACTACACAGTTGTTTACACTAACATTAAAAACATTTGACCATCCGACACCTGCGGGGGGTGGGGGGTGGGGGGGTAGCCACAGCGCGACTGAGAGCAGATCTCCGAACGCGTGAAGTTCCTCCTTTTACTTCATGAGTTTGAATGAATGGACACTTCCTGCTGTCTGACAGCAGGAAGCTGTGGCCTTATATGGTGTTTTGAGGGGTGGGAATTATGTAAATAACCTTCACGCGTGCACGCGCAGCTGTTTAGGACAGGTGGGATTCATTAAATTTACGCACTGCATTTACACACGTTTCCTCATGATAGAAGACTTTGTTGAATCTGACGTGGCATGTTCGTACGAACGCTTCGTACGAACAAAAGTAGGAGAAATTTAGGATAAAAATACGAACATTTTCGTGCATGAGGGCCATATCTCTGATCCAGTGTGAATGTGACGGGGGAGCTGGATCTTTCCACTTTAATGAAATAGATCTCCTGGCAAATAATGATAAAAATGAAAGCATTCTTTGTTTACAGCGTGGTATGTCTAGTTCTGGGGCCACTCCAAAGACGGCGGAGATGAGGTTTGGCTCAATCTCGCATTGCAAAACTTCAGATATAGCGCGGAAGACTGATTTTCAGAAGTTAGCCAGGGTAGGACAAGACCAAAACATATGGATTAATGTAGCAGGTGCACTCCTACATCTGTCACATGTTGGGGCCACATTTGGGTAAATGCACGCCAGTTTAACTTTAGAGAAGTGTACCCGATGGACAACTTTAAATTGCAGGAGTGCATGACGAGCACACATTGAAGATGAATGCACCTGATCCAGAATAGAGTCCCACACCTCGTCAGAGATGGGGGAATGCAAGTCTTGTTCCCATACTGTTTTAATAGCAGTCAGAGATGGACAATGCAATCTGAAGATAAGACTATATGTTCTGGCTCTTGACGGAGGCAGTCGCTTCAGTCCTTTCCTCCCCCGTCCTCCCCCCCAGCTGCTGCCTGCAGCTCCTCAGAAAAGCACCTCGAACGCAAATTAAGATGGATTGGAGGTATGGGCATTCGATTCTACGAACAAGATTTCAACAGAAGGCAAGGCACGGGGAGCCGGTCCATCCTCACAGAGTGACGAAGAGGATACGCCATGGATTCCTGTTGGATGGTGTGCGTCTCGCTCTCTGTGCTGTGCTCTGTGGAGGAGGTGAAGAATCTGGATTATATTGGATTATGATGGCAGCGCTTTGCTTTTTGGCGTTTTGTGGAGCACTGGCCTATTGCAAACGAGGGAGACTTCAGCAGGACTTAATGCCTGGAGCACCCAACATCTGGTCTGCGCGGTGACCTCGAGAAATCAGCTGTTTGCGAGCTTATCCGGAAGGTAAACAGATCACCCACTCGGATTGGGACTCTGGACGTTGTACTGGTCAACATCTGAGGTCAGAGCTTGGATCAGTGGAAAAAAAGTCCCGAATTGGATCATTTTTGGAACAGAGTCGCCCTTACAGACTCAAGGCTGCAGAAATTACAATGTGAGCCTGAAGTGAAAATATTTGTCATTCTTATCTGACTCCCTTGGAAACAGCCTTGGAAAAGGCTGGATATCTAATTTCTCCTGAGACGTGTTTTACTGAGGACAAACAGCTGCTCCTCTTGTCTTGTCCGCTACCCCCCCGGAGAACTTTTCTATGAGCGTTATCGGAGGCCGGCTGGTTACATCTCAGACTGTTGCTATCTGGAATGTCTCATGGACAGAAATCTCCCTGCCTCAGTCTCAAAATGCAACATGTAACTGTCTTAAATGTGCTTATGGTATAGTTTTTACTGTCTCATGTGGTGTCTTGGCAGACAAAATGTGATACATTTTTTTTAATACCAACGCTGTGACCCTCATGGTACTTTCCTTGTTTTTCACACCTTTGACCTTCATCCCGATACAGATGAGAGAGGCCGCGCTGAAGAACATGATGTGATTTGATGTCTCATGTGGTCTGAATAGGCAACAGCTTCACACACTCACCCCCCCCCCCCTTCAGGATGACTGTGCGTACATATTCACGCTGTATTGGTGAAAACTTGTGCAATGTTAATAAAAGTACTCTGACTCTGAATCTCTGACTGACTCTAATGTTCTTCTCCAGTTTAACTCCTACCCACTTGAACATCTTGCACCAAAATCATTAAGTTTTACTTTTATTTCCTGTTTATATATATATATATATATATATATATATATATATATATATCCGGGAGGGACTCGGAGTAGAGCCGCTGCTTCTCCACATCGAGAGGAGCCAGTTGAGGTGGCTCGGGCATCTGGTTAGGATGCCTCCTGGACGCCTCCCTGGTGAGGTGTTCCGGGCATGTCCCACCGGGAGGAGACCCAGAGGAAGACCCAGGACACGCTGGAGGGACTATGTTTCTCGGCTGGCCTGGGAACGCCTTGGGATTCCCCCAGAGGAGCTGCTCCAAGTGGCTGGGGAGAGGGAAGTCTGGGCCTCCCTACTTAGGCTGCTACCCCCGCGACCCGACCCCGGATAAGCGGAAGAAAATGGATGGATGTATATATATATATATATATATATATATATATATATATATATATATATATATATATATATATATATATATATATATATATATATATATATACAGGTAGTCCCCGATTTACGAGCGAGATCCGTTACAACGAGGCGCTCGTAAACCGGAAATCTCGTAATTTGGAACGGCCGCCATGTCTCTCGTAAATCCGGAAATTCGCTCGTAAATTGGAACGGTTTTCGCTAGCGCGACTACAAACACTCTATTTTCATCCAAAAACTGCTTATGAGTGCATAAAAATGATCGGAAACGTGTGTCTATATGCTTAACTAACTAACTGTGGTGAAAAAACACATGAAAACTCAGTATTTTTTGCGTTTTTTCCGAAAATTCGCCAGCTCGTAAGTCTGGAACCTCGTAGATCAGAGCGCTCGTAATTCGGGGACTACCTGTATATATATATATATTATATATATATATATATATATAATATATATATATATATATATATAC